>CM076582.1:432757101-432777101 GCA_034641835.2 Pinus albicaulis | reverse complement strand
CCAAGTGCTGGAACAATGGAAGAGAAAGCCACAATCTTGTGGGAGGAAGAAAGGGGGAGGATCAACCTTACCACAAACAATTTGGCATGTATAATGTCAAAGAAACTATCAGAAACAAGGCAAGCACCACCATAGATGCATCAGTAGCACTATCCTTGTTGAGCTGTGTAGATCCTTATTGGAGATCTCAACTCCTTGTGGAGTACTCCAAAGATCTACACACCGGGATGATATTAGATGGTTGAAGCAAGGAGGGGGCTATTTGTTCCATGAAGGGGTCATCTATAATTTTGGTAAAGTATTATTGTCTCAAGCTTCCAGGCTTAAGCAAGAAATGTTACAAAGAGCACATAAAGAATTCCTTTCCATTTATATGCAGTCAGAAAATATTTACTCCCTGATCATGAGGAGTTTTGATTGGGAGGGTATGAAGGAAGAGCTACATCAGCACTATGATTGGGAGGAACTACATCAGCACTTACAAGAGTGCAATAGTTATGAAGAGATGGGGCAGCCAACAGACTCTATGTAGGAGATAATTCAGCCATCTCCTCCTTCTCTTAAAAGAGGAGGAATGCCCATCCCTAACTCTATGTGTGTGGGAGACTCACATGGTAAATAATCTGATCTTATGGAGCATGTTTATTTTTCTGATTTGACACATTCTCTTACGATATGTATGCAGGCAATGGCTCCTACAAGGAGTGACATTACATGAAAATATCATGGCATTGATGAGGCAAATTAAAATTCTAAATCTGGCCACTCCCTTCAAGTGCTAATGAAGATTCCCTATCATGATGGGTGCTTCCCAAAGGCACCTAACTTGGGCCTCACCTTCAGCCATGTCAAAGTGACCCATGCAGCAAAGATGTGGTGGGAGTACCACCTACCACACTCAGATCTACTCAAAACAAGGAGTGCACTGCGTTGGTACCTTATGTGGGGTTGTGACCGACCTCCTCAAGTGCAGATTTCAGTTTCCATATATGTGATTTCAGTTCCATACGTAGATGATATATTGGTATTGTTTATGGGTTTATATGGGCAAAAATTGGGCAGTGCCTATGTACCACATGGGATGGAACTTTATCTTGTACTTAATGATACATGTTTTAGATGTGACATTTCTTCACCCATGTTTATTTTTGTTGAGTTTTACACTCATGAAGGGATAGACTATGCCCCTATCATGTTAGCATTGGAGGAGTAGTTTCTGATGTATTGGCTTGATGAACACTTAGTCCATGAGGAAAGCTTGATCCTTGATGGTGCCATCAATGGAGAAGGAGAAGGACTATAGCTCTTACCCTGTCAATTGCTTGAGGACAAGAAACATTTTGGAGGGGAGGACTGTAATGTTCCCACTTAGCCTTAGCGAAGAGAAACATTCAATTTTGTTTTAATTTATGTTTCATGAATAAGTGAATAAAGGAGGACATGTGAAACTCCTAAAAATTCTGAATAAATCAATGCCCATGTGAACAAAGACAAATCAGGGCTATGTAAATAATCACTTGGAGGTGTGAAAGAGGTTTGAGCTAAAGATTTGGTCAACCTTGACCAAATCAATAGCATTGTCTAGGTTCATTCCATCTCCAAAAGGGACAACACAGTTCTAGAAGGGAGCCTCTAATGTGAAAAGGGCTAACTCATCAAGTTGGTTTAGGGTTTGCAAGAGCTTTCTCATATTATAAAAGGACAAGGAAGGTAGCAAGAGAATGTTGTTGATAGATTATATTGCTGAGTATTTGTTTGCATAGAAAAATACCATTCTCTATTGTTGAGTGGAGGATTGTATTTGGAATTCCTGTGCAAGAGTTTCACCTCTTCCTTTGATGATTCAAGGAGGAAATTTTGCTGAAATGAACCACTATTATGCTTGAGGCCAAGCTCCTACCTACATTAGCAACGCTGATCCATTAAGGGTTTTGCTGTCTCTGCAAGCTGCAGCAAGTGGTGATCTAGATCTACAGAGATCTAGTGTATTTTGAGAGCCTCTCTCCATGGAGTGTGTCCTTTGACCTCCTGGAAGAGTGTATCATTTCTTGTACTTTATATCTACAATTATTCATTATTTTTCTGTGTCTTTTGAGCTACAACGTTATCCCACTGGGAAAAATGCGTTATTTATGTATGAGGGTTTTGCAAGTTGTCTTGCTCATAGTTTAGATCAGAGATCTTTTGTGTTGGGCTTTACCTTCCACTTGGTGATCCATGGATTGGCTTGCTGATCTATGTTCTGTTCAGATCTGATCCATTGTAATGAAATGATATATTCAAAAATTTACTACAGCAGTTTCCAGATCTGCAACTTGTTTCTCAGATCTACTCTTATTCATGTATGCTTTTGTCAAAATTCCAAGTGGATATTGTAGAGAGAACTATAGAGTTTCTAGATATGATATAGATCTGATATTTTGTCCATAGATATTCTCTAGATCTAATTTGTAACTTAAATTTTTTAAACCTCCTGGAAAATAACACTGTTGAAGCATTTCTACAAATATACATGTGCTCCTGCTCTCTTTTCTGAAGACTTATTGCTGTATTGGCTCATGCTTTCTACTGTATAATGAAAGGGATTTATCATAATGATTATTTTCTACTATAATACTGAGATATCAGTTCTCTTGCTGATATCCATTTAACATTAGCTAAAACTACCAAATTCCTGAAGCAGTGCTTGCATTTGACTATAGCCTTTCCCTTTGGGTGCTTTTTAGCTAGTCTACTTTTTCGGAGATCTATTTAGTTTGCCTAAACTGATTTTTTTCAAATGAAATTCCATATATAAGTCACATACAACATAAATTAGGGGAAACAAGCCCCGATCTGTGTTATTTTTGCATATTTTTACTTATACAACTTTTTCCTTGAACACCTTGTTAAAATTCCTAAAAAGGGGTTATTCCAAGTTCTATAGATAGAGTCTACAGTTGGCCAGGTAGCCTATGGATCTCATCCTTTCTTTGAAAGGTGACATATCCAGTAAATTCCTTTGTATTCCATCTCTGAAATAGAATCTTGAGAATCCTGAAAAAGGATCATTACATAGAAGCATGTCTTTTAGAGACTAGTTGTATTTCTCGATTCCAGGAAAGTGTTTACAGTTATGATAGGCATCAAGGTCATAGTTCGATGATCTAGCTAGCTAACCAGATCCTATGTCTTCAACAAAGGTCTATTGATAGCCAAAATATTGAATGAGACCAAAGGGGTAGATGTTATGTAAGCACTACTCTTGTAATTTTTGTCTATGAGTAATATACAGTTGCAGCAGCCTATTTCAGACCTAAGATTCTTATATGTATTATTATGTATGTTTCTTATACCGGTATTTTACTTTCTCTCCATTTTTCTAGTTGTATAATCACTTGGAATTCATGATTACATGCTCCAACTTCGTTTATACACCTAGTCTATTGTTCCATCATTTTTTATTAGTTTGCTTATGTATAATCACTTGGAATTCATGTTGTCATGCTCCAACTTACTGTATACATATATCTTGTTGTTTTTTCCTTCATGTATGGTTTAATAAGAATATAACTGCCTCAGATCCCATGAGATAAGTTGAATTGTGACTTAGTTTTCATATTGACTCCGTAAGCCAAATAGTATTAAACCCTTTACATATCTCACCTACACAAAAACAACACATTCAATCTAATTCAGAGTTAGATATATGCTTTCAAGATTACTTATTGAATATCCTTTATCCTTTTGAGAGAGCCCTCTCAGACTGGAAAAGCTAATTTCTAGTTACAAGTTGGTTTGAAATAGTTACTCCAAGTTGACCATTAAAGCAGCCCAACAAGACTGAATTTGGTGATAACAAGTTTGTCAAGGGGTTTTCTTAGCAAGCAACACCCCACACAGACCTCACCAATAGAGGAGCCCTAGGATAGACAGACACTATGCAGAGGGCCTTTGAAAGGCTAAAGAAGGTAATCAGTAGTTGTCTGGTGTTTCCATTACCAGATTTCATGCAGCCCTTTGTGCGAGACTGTGATGCTTCAGAAGAGGGAGTTGGTGCACTGTTGAATCAAGGAGGTCACCCTATATCTTTCGAGAGTCGAAAGCGCTTGCCACATGAGAGGTTTTATTATATATACAAGAAAGAGATGTCAGCCATCATGCATGTGTTGGCCAAGCTCCAAAAATATTTGGTGGGCAACAGATTTTGGGTTGGGACTAACCACGACAGTCTCTGGTTTCTCCTTGAGCAGAAGCAGTTGTAGGAGAGGCAACAAAAGTGGGTTAGAAAAATTCAGGCTTATGACTTTGACATCGAGTATGTCAAAGGGAAGAATAATGTGGTAGCGGATGCCTTATCACAGAGATGAACAACACTGTCCCTGGTGAGCATTGATACAGATTGGAGGGCACAAATGTTAGTAGATTATTATAAGTACCGTTGTGCATATGAGATACTAGATGGGAAGCTCACCGATCACAAGTATCGGGTGATGGATGAGGTCATATATTAATAGAACCTCTCGGCTCAAGGAAAATATTTTGCACACAACACATGATTCACCACTTTCAGGCCATTAGGGATTCACGAAAACATACCAGGCCATCAGAGAGAGGTTCTCATGGAGAGGCCTCAAGTAGGACGTACTCCGACATGTTAGGGAGTGTGAAGTTTTCCAGAAGAACAACAGATTGTTAAGCGGAAATCCCAACCTCGTTGATGTAGGGGCATTAGGCACTAGCCATCAATGTAGGAGTTTTATCCACATGTTGTGGCTAGGAGGGTTCAAAACCACCAAAATTGTAACAGCTAGGTGTCAATACCTCAGCTGACTGTTTTGTTTTAGAGTAGTTAAGAGTTGTAGAAGTTGAATAGTTAGTTAGTCTATCTGTCATGTTTCAGTTAGTTGAATTATTGTAAGAGAATTTTGAACTCCAGAATGTTCCTCTCATAGGAACCGAAGAGTCATATGTGTATATGTATAAATGTATTCTCGGATGTAATTGAAACAGAGGAGAGTGAGAGCGAGAGAAAAGAGATCTGCAATAAAATTGTGTCCATAATTACTTCCAATTAAATAGTTTCTGTGTGCATTCACCGTAGGGTAGTTCGAATCCTCAAGAGTGAAGAGATTGTTTAATTGCGAAGTAACGAACTCTGTGTATGGAAAAAATTGAACTCCTGTGAGATTTCCCCCTATCTCTGTCGATGGCTTACCTTGATTTGTTCGAATAATCCTTGCGCAGTTAACCCCACCCGTAGGCGTGGTTTGTATAGAGGATCCTGGATAATATTGTGAACTTTCCGTATAAGGAGATAACCTGGGTTTATTGTTAGTTGAAGTCAGAACCGGGACTAAGCCTGGAGTTAAGACACACAAAGGAGATTAACCCAATGAGAACCACAGTCAGTTACTGTAGCGAAACCACAAGCTGTTTCCAGGTTCTCCCACACCACTTTTGCGGCGTGAGTGATATTTTCCGAAACGGAGTGATTCCATACAGGAATCGACACGTGGCTAGGCCACTGTTCCAAAACCACTGTTTAAACTGCAATTTCGCGCGTTATCCATCGTACCAGGACGACGAGCGGAATGAACGAGATTCGTTGATTTGGGATAGGCGCATCAGACGGCGGGCGCTTCACAAAGGTGCGCGAGGTTTAAGAAAGGAGCACACGGTTTATTGTAAGCGATTTACATAAGGCACAGCGGAAGTGGGTCCTAGGACCGGAACTGTTATAAAGTTCATTTATAAAGTGTTGGCTATTGATATAAAATTCCGGAGATAAATTTAATCAATAGTATGGGTTTATGAATTACTTTTCCGAAGGGTGGAGAGTTATATAACGTCGGAAGGTGTAATATTGTGATAATAGATATGGCGGGAATATAATACAACATCCAAGTCACGACTATATCTATTTGTAAATTCCGTTTGTCAATTGATAAATAAAACAAGAAAATGCAAATGGACCACGTGGAGCAAAAGAACGAGTGTAAATAGGAGGAGAGTCGACTTTCAGCTGTGTGACTGCGTTATTTGTGGTATCAGAGCTAGGTTTTTTAAGTTGTTTGCTGACATGGTAATCCGACTTGGTAGAGGTCCTGGCAGAAGGAGACCTGTAGCCAACGCAGAAGTGTTGGAGGTTTTGCAGAGGGTCGAGGCCAGAATGGATGCCGTGGAGCGAAGACAGACTAGAGATCCTAAAGACATCAGCGAACCTAAAACAGAAGCAGCTGAAGAAAATGTCGAAATTCCTCCTGACATGAGGCTCCTTAGGACTATTCTGGGGTCTGCAGTTAAGCCCAGAATTGAAGTGTCAAGCTATGCAGGGGGACTGAATCCAGAAGAGCTGGTGGACTGGATAAATGAATTAAACAAGTGCTTTGATTATGAAGAAATAAGTGAAGATAAAAAGGTCAAGTTTGCAGTGACAAAGCTGAAGGGACATGCTGCACTTTGGTGGGATGGAGTGCAGGCAGAAAGGAGGAGATTTGGCAAGCAACCTATCAAGAGCTGGACCAGAATGATGGCTAAGTTGAAGGGTAAATACCTGCCTAGTGATTACCAGCTGACATTGTATAGACAAATGCAAAACCTGAGACAGAGGTTGCTGACAGTAAAAGAATACACAGAGGAGTTCTACAGAGTGAGCATAAGAGCTGGGCAGTTCCAAGACACACCAGAGAAGACTGCTAGATATGTGAATGGTCTCAAGCTGGAGATCCAAGATGAAATTGGTCTCTTGTCTCCTAAGACAGTGGAAGAGGCATACCAGAGGGCCTTGAAAGCAGAGGAGAAACTCCTGAGAAAACAGTCTGCCAAGAAGAGGGGTACTTTCCGTGGGAAGGGAAGTCAGGGTGGTAGAGGAAAGCCTACACCCAGGGATGGAGCTAACAGTAGCTCACCTCGGAATGCATCTACAGAGGAGGATGAAAGTGGCAGAAGGGGTCCTTACAGAGGAAAATGAAGAGGAGACAGAGACAGAGGTAGAGGTAGAGAATTGAGGTGTTATAGATGCCAGTAGGTCGGACATAAGCACTATGAGTGTCCAGAGAATGTGGGTGCTGGTCCAAGAAATGTTGTTGTTGCCCAGGTTGAAGAAGAAGCGGAAATTGAAGAAAAAGTTCTTCCAGAGAGGGGAGAGTCCTTGGTGGTTAATAAGGTGCTATTGAAACAAACCAAAGAAGTCACTGAACCTGCACAAAGGAAGACTTTGCTTAGGAGCATATGCAAAGTCCAAGGGAAATGCTGCAAGCTAATCATTGATAGTGGTAGCACAGACAATTTGGTTTCCACTGAGGTGATAGAAAAACTGAAGCTGAAGACTAGGGAGCACCCCACTCCCTACAGGGTGTCCTGGCTGCATAAAGGGCACCAGCTGGTTGTGAAAGAACAGTGTGAAATAGAGCTGCAAATGGGAAATTACAAGGACAAAGTTTTGTGTGATGTAATGCCCATGGATGTGTGTCATATACTGCTGGGTAGACCTTGGCAGTTTGACAGAGGAGCAGTGCATGATGGCAAGAATAACACTTACAAGTTCTTCAAAGATGGGGTACATCATATATTGATTCCCATGGAAGAAGGAGAGCCATCCAACAGAGTGATTGATCCAAAGACCTTGTTTCTGAGCGGGAAGGAATATCTGCAGCAGATAGAAGAAGAAGAGGTAAGCTTTACTTTAGTTTGCAAACCAAAAGTAGTCCTTACTTCTACAAAGATTTCTGATTTGCCAATAGAAATCCAAGAGATGTTAGATGATTACTGTGACATTGTTGTGGATGATTTACCTGATGAGCTGCCACCTGTGAGGAAGATCAGCCATCAGATAGATTTTATCCCTGGTTCAAATCTACCAAATAATGCAGCCTACAGAATGACCCCCAAGGAAAATGAAGAAATCAGGAGACAAGTACATGAACTGGTGGACAAAGGACTGATCAGAGAAAGTTCGAGTCCATGTGCAGCACCAGCAGTATTGAGCCCAAAGAAAGATGGAGGCTGGAGGATGTGTACTGATTCTAGAGCAATTAATAAGATCACAATCAGGTACAGATTCCCTTTACCCAGAATTGAGGATTTGATGGACTGTTTGAGTGGTGCTAAATATTTTTCAAAGATAGATTTGAAAATTGGATACCATCAGATTAGAATAAGAGAGGGTGATGAGTGGAAAACTACCTTTAAAACAAATGAAGGACTGTATGAATGGATGGTAATGCCTTTTGGGTTATCAAATGCACCTAGCACTTTTATGAGACTTATGAATGAAGTATTGAGAGAGTTCATTGGTAAATTTGTGATAGTGTATTTGGATGATATTTTAGTTTTCAGCAGAACTAAAGAAGAACATTTAAGGCATCTTAATCATGTCTTGAAGAAGCTGCACCAAGAGAAGCTGCTGATAAATTTGAAGAAATGCTCATTCATGAAAGAAGAGTTGGTGTATTTGGGTTTTGTTGTTTCTGTAGAAGGATTGAAAATGGACCCAGAAAAGGTTAAGGCAATTGTGGAGTGGCCTTCACCCAAGAATGTTTTTGAGGTAAGAAGTTTCCATGGGCTTGCTAGTTTTTACAGAAAGTTTATAAGAAACTTCAGCAAGATTAATGCACCCATAATTGAGACCATAAAGAAGAGAAAACATCCATTTAAATGGACTGCTGAAGCAGAAATAAGTTTTAAACTATTGAAGAAAAAGATAACAGAGAAGCCTGTTTTGATTCTACCTAATTTTACTAAACCATTTCAAGTGAAATGTGATGCCAGTGGGGAAGCCATTGGAGCTATGTTGAGTCAGGATGATAGGCCTGTGGCATATTTCAGTGAAAAGCTGAATGACACCAGGAGAAAGTATTCCTCTTATGAGAAGGAATTCTATGCAATTGTTCAAGCATTGAAGAAGTGGAGGCACTATTTGATGTCCAGAGAATTTGTATTGTATTCTGATAATCATGCTTTGCAGTATATTGTACAACAGCCCAAGTTGAAACATAAGCATGCTAAATGGGTTGAGTATCTCCAAAGTTTTAATTTTGTTTTGAAACATATAAGTGGCCAAGCCAATAAAGTAGCTGATGCTTTGAGTAGGAGGCATTTGCTTGTTCAAGAGACTAATTTTGAAGTTGCAGGATTCGATTTCCTCAAATAATTGTATAAAACAGATCCTGATTTTAAAGAAGCATTTGAAGCATGTAGTAACCCTGTTCTAACAGATAGAAGTCAGTGGCTGGATTTTTTTCTGCAGGAAGACTTGTTATTCAGAAAGAACCAACTGTGTATACCAAAATCTTCCATGAGAGAAAATTTGATTAAGGAGAAACATAGTGGTGGACTTGCTAGACACTTTGTTACTGATAAGACTTATGAGCAGTTGAGTCACTTTTATTTCTGGCCCAAGATGAGAACAGAAGTGGAAAAGTTTGTGAAGAATTGCAAGATTTGTCAATATGCCAAAGGAAGGAGTCAGAACGCAGGATTGTACACTCCCTTGCCTATTCCAGACAGGCCTTGGGACATGGTGAGTATGGATTTTGTTCTAGGATTGCCCAAGACTCAGAGAGGGAATGATACAGTCTTTTTTGTGGTGGATAGATTCTCCAAAATGGCACATTTTATTCCATGTTATAAAACCAGTGATGCCACCCATGTTGCTAACTTGTTTTTCAAAGAAGTTGTTAGATTGCATGGGTTGCCCAGGAGTATTGTTTCAGACAGAGACACCAGATTTGTGGGTCACTTTTGGAGGAAATTGTGGAAGAAACTTGGTACCAAACTTAGTTTTAGCTCAGCTTATCATCCTCAAACTGATGGACAAACTGAGGTAGTGAATAGGAGTCTGGGAAATTTGTTGAGAAGTCTTGCAGGAGAGAATCCCAAGCAGTGGGATCATATCTTGCCCCAGGAAGAATATGCATATAATGATTCACCAAACAGAAGCACAGGGCAGAGTCCATTTCATATTGTTTATGGAATGCACCCCAGAGGAATATCAGAGTTAAGAAATCTGGGAAGAGCAGAGTTAAGGAGTGCAGATGGTGAGGAATTTTCTTCAGAGATCCGGGCCATACATGAACAAGTGAAACAGAAATTACAAAGCAGCAGCATCAAATATAAAAACAGAGCAGACTTGAGAAGAAGAGAAGTTCATTTTGAAGTAGGAGATCAGGTTTTGGCACACTTGAGAAAGGAGAGGTTCCCAAAGAAGCAGTGCAACAAGTTGAAGTTCAAAAAGATTGGGCCATGCAAGATACTTAGGAAGTTTTCTGCAAATGCTTATGAGATTGAATTGCCACCTGATGTTGGAATATCTCCCATTTTTAATGTTGCAGATTTGTACAAGTATGAAGATGATGGTGCAGAGAACAGATCAGCAGACAGGGAACAGGTTGAGTGGAAAGAACAACTACCTACAGCACAGCCTTTGCAACCAGAAAAGATATTGGAGAAGAGAGTGTTCAGAAGGACCAGAGGACAAGAGTACTTTTAGTACTTGATAAAACGGAAGGACAAACCAGAGGAAGATGCCACTTGGATGACTGAAGGAATGTTGCAGAAGATAGGCAGATCAGTGGAAGAGCTCATGGAGAGGAGCCCATGAAAAAGATTGCCCTCAGGAGTCTGATGCAGGGGCATTAGGCACTAGCTAGAAATGTAGGAGTTTTGTCCACATGTTGTGGCTAGGAGGGTTCGAAACCACCAAAATTGTAACAGCTAGGTGTCAATACCTCAGCTGACTATTTTGTTTTAGAGTAGTTAAGAGTTGTAGAAGTTGAATAGTTAGTTAGTCTATCTGTCATGTTTCAGTTAGTTGAATTATTGTAAGAGACTTTTGAATTCCAGAACGGTCCTCTCATAGGAACCGAAGAGTCATATGTGTATATGTATAAATGTATTCTTGGATTTAATTGAAACAGAGGAGAGCAAGAGCGAGAGAAGAGAGATTCTGCAATAAAATTGTGTCCATAATTGTTTCCAATTAAATAGTTTCTGTGTGCATTCACTGTAGGGTAGTTCGAATCCTCAAGAGTGAAGAGATTGTTTAATTGCAAAGTAACGAACTCTGTGTATGGAAAAAATTGAACTTCTGTGAGATTTCCCCCTATCTCTGTCGATGGCTTACCTTGATTTGTTCGAATAATCCTTGCACAGTTAACCCCACCCGTAGGCGTGGTTTGTATAGAGGATCCTGGATAATATTGTGAACTTTCTGTATAAGGAGATAGCCTGGGTTTACTGTTAGTTGAAGTCGGAACCGGGACTAAGCCTGGAGTTAAGACACACAAAGAAGATTAACCCGACGAGAACCGCAGTCAGTTACTGTAGCGAAACCACAAGCTGTTTCCGGGTTCTCCCGCACCACTTTTGCGGCGTGAGTGGTATTTTCTGAAACGAAGCGATTCCATACAGGAATCGACACGTGGCTAGACCACTGTTCCAAAACCACTATTTAAACTGCGATTTTGCGTGTTATCCATCGTACCAGGACGACGAGCGGAATGAACGAGATCCGTTGATTTGGGATAGGCGCATCGAACGACGGGCGCTTCAAAAAGGTGCGCGAGGTTTAAGAAAGGAGCACACAGTTTATTGTAAGCGATTTACATAAGGTGCAGCGGAAGTGGGTCCCAGGACTGGTACTATTATAAAGTTCATTTATAAAGTGTTGGCTATTGATATAAAATTCCGGAGATAAATTTAATCAATAGTATGGGTTTATGAATTACTGTTCCGAAGGTTGGAGAGTTATATAACGTCAGAAGGTGTAATATTGTGATAATAGATATGGCGGGAATATAATACAACATCCAAGTCAAAACTATATCTATTTGTAAATTCCGTTTGTCAATTGATAAATAAAACAAGAAAATGCAAGTGGACCACGTGGAGCAAAAGAACGAGTGTAAATAGTAGGAGAGTCGACTTTCAGTTGTGTGACTGCGTTACTCGTCCTCGGGGGACTTCGAGTGCTTGCTCAGGAGAGGATTCCTTCTATCTTGTGAGTAGATTTCAATATTCCGGCATTTGTCCATTTGCAGCCCTCTTGAGCAGTGCATTCACCCAGTGACTTACGCACTGCAACAATAGAGAGATCCAGAGGAGGTTAAGATTCCATAGCATTGTTGCTTGGAATCTAGTGAGGGGATCAACCCTTCAACAATTGAGCTATGGAGGATTTTTTGCGGCATTTTATTTGTTAGTTCATCTCATATCACTGCATACCCAATATTAGTGTGTTTTCATGCTCTAGGAGGGTGATTTTATGGGATTTACCAATCTGGAAATCCTTTCTCAGTTTTTCTGGGTTTGTGAGTAGAAGCCAGTGTCCAAATCCCAACATTTTCCGTGCACTAGAATAGACTCATATAAGCACCCATTTTCATCTAGCAGCAACATTTCCAACATTTCTAGCAGGGGAAACACAATGAGCATCTCCATCAGAGCAACAGTTACACAGTGTTCTCAGTGGGGGAACTTGAGGGTCATTTTTTCCATCTCTGTCGGCTTGAGTGCTATAATTCTTGAGCACTTTTGTACTTGTATTCCACTTCCTTATTAATAAAATGGATCAACTATTTCTGGTTATATTCAAGGTGTTTTGATATTCAGACATTATTGTTTTTATTTGCTTTGTATTACTGTCCTTTTCTGATTCAGAATATCACAATATGGAACTTTTTAGTTGATTAAAGAATTGATGTTGCGTTTTTAACATTCATTCGTATATGATGTGTATAGAACATGATTTAATTCATGATTGAGCCGCTTCACTGATAATTTCCACCAAACATATTTTATTTGTTCTACTCTTAAAGGTTGAGATATTTGTCCCATGATATGTAGCTGCATGAATGAACTGATGATGTTCGAGATTAGAATTGATGAGCACATTTGGGTGTTTCCTGAGTATGAGATGTGCCATGATATCGTGGATGAGAGGTCCATTGCATGAACAAGGTTGGGTACAATGCTGCTACCAAGGCTAGTTGTGAGGAATGATGTAGAATCTCCTTAGAGAGCTTATCAAGCATGATTTGCATAAGACATGGATACATTATGATGAGAGAGAATCCTAAATTTGTATAGTTGTGTGTATATTTTATCCATTTATTGAGACAGTGCAGTTGTTCGAGACAAGCTAAGGCTTGTGATTGACACCTCCATGAGAGGGAGGATGGTTATGGTATCTTGTTATTATTGGTATCTCACTACGATTTACATGATTATGTATGGTATAACATAACACTTGATTTGATTTCCTATAGGTATAGGAATCATTAGATACCAAATGAAATCAGTGTTGATCGAGTACACTGACCCAACTCTTCCTCTCTGTTTGAGCTCCTAGAACAAGAAATTGAGATAGAGGGCTCCTGGGGTTGAGGGAACTCTGTACAATAGGGCATATTCCATATCGGTTACCCAGGGTTGAAAATAATTCTTCCTTCTCTCTCTCTCTCTCTGTATCACTCCCCCCCCCTCCTCTCTCTCTCTTTCACTCCCCACCCTCTCTCTCTCTCTCTCTCTCTCTCTCTCTCTCTCTCTCTCTCTTTATCTCTCCCCCTATCTCTCTCTCCCTCTCCCCCACTATCTCTCACCCCCTGCTCACTCTTTATCTCTCTCTCTCCCACTTCTCTCTCTTTGTATATCCCCCCCTCTCTCTCTCCCTCTTTGTCTCCTGCTCTCTCTCTATCTCACTCCATTCCTCTTCCCCTCTCTCTCTCTTACTCTTTGTCTCCCCCCCTCTCTCTCTCCATCCCTCTTTCCCTCTCTCTCTCCTCTTTCTATCTCTCTCCCCTCTCTCTCACTCTCTCTCTCTCCCCCTATCTCGTGCTCTAAACCCTCACTCTCTCTTTCTCTATCTCTCCCTCCCTCTCTCTCCATCGCCCTCTTTCTATCCCTTTCTCTCTTTGTCTCTTTATCCCCCACCCTCTCTCTCTCTCTTTCCTCTTCTATCTCTTCCTCACTCTCCATGTCTCTCTTTGTCTCTCTTGCACACTCACTCCCTCTCTAACTCTCTCTACCTCTCTCTCTCTCTCTCTCACACATTTCATATCTATCCCTCTCACACTCCCTCCCTTTTTCTCTCTTTCCCTTGCTTTCTCTCTCTCTCTACCCCCCATCTCTCTCCCCCCCTCTCTCGCTCTATCACCCCCTGGATCTCTCTCTCTCTCTCTCTTTCTCTCCCTCTCTCTCTCTCCCTTGATCAATCTCTCTCTCTTTCTCTCTCTTTATCTCTCTTCTGCCCTTTATCTCTCTCTACCTATCCCCCCCCTCTCTCTCTCTCTCCTCCCCCCTCCTCTCTCTCTCTTTTTATCTCTCCTCTCTCCCTCTCCCACACTCTCCCTCCCCCCACTCTCTCTCTCTTTCTCCATCCCCCTGGCTCTCTCTCTCTCTCCCCTCCCCTCTCTCTCTCTTTGCACCGCTCTCTCTCTCTCTCTCTCTCTCTCTCTCTCTCTCTCTCTCTTTATCCCCACCCTATCTCTCTCTCTCCCTCTCCCTCTACCCCTTTATCTCTCCCCCACACTCTCTCACCCCTAAGCTCACTCTCTCTCTCCCCCTTCTCTCTCTTTGTAGCTACCCCCCCTCTCTCTCTCTCTCCCTCTCTCTCTCCCCCTCACTCTCTCTCCATCCCTCTTCCCCTATCTATCTCCTCTATATTTAACTCTATCTCTTGTTAGAAAATTATATGTTACTGAGCAATGCAACACATAAAATATGCAGAAAATACAAGCACACAAAACACATAAAACCAGAGAGACACGGATATACGTGGTTCACCCAGTTTGGGCTACGTCCACCCCGAATAGCTAGTCCTTCCATTCTATTATCCAACAAAATGAAGAGACACGACCTACAATAGATCTTTTGTAATATCCTCTATTGTCTCTCACTATCTCCCTATCTGTTTCTCTCTCTAAGTATACACATACAATACACAGCTGCAATACAATACCCTCATATAAAGAGAGGGGTTGCCTTCTAGGGAAAAAAACCCTAAACTAAACATAACTTCTACCATCAGATCATCCACCTAATGAAAGGCCTAGATTGACTAGAAATTACTATACTTTTAGAAGGCAATTTTACATCTGTTTTTAGCTTCGGGGGCACTGCCCCCGAAACTCCCCGCTAGGGGGGGGCTCCATAAAGTTGTAGCTGCCCCCCGTAGACCTCCCAGGCAGCATTTAATTATATGCGGCGTTGCCGCCCCATTTAAGGTACAGGGGTCCAATGCTGTGATACAAAATAAACAAGATAATTAGGCTCCACACCCAACAATCTCCCACTTGGAGACTGATTGTAGCAACTCCATCGCTGCTTCATTTGCTGGAAAATGACTCCTCTTTGGACCTGGCTATTTCTCATCTTCATCGTCATTCTTGAAGACCAATTGAAACTGAGCATATTCTCAGTTTCTCCCTGGTTACAACTTTTGTTAGCATATCAGTAGGATTCTGGCTAGTGTGTATCTTTTCCAGCTTCAACTCTCCATCTTCCAATGCTGACCGTATGAAATGGTACTTGAACTATATGTGTTTAGTCCTAGAATGAAATTTTGAGTTCTTTGCAAGATGAATGGCACTTTGGCTATCACTTTATAGAATTCCCATATCATGTTTCCTACCCAATTCATCCATAAACATTTGTAACCAAATCATTTCTTTACTAGCCTCTATAACAGCAACATGCTCTGCTTCTGTTGTTGAAATTGCAACAACACTTTGGATTTTTGAAACCCAACTGGTAGTTGTTCCACCTACAGTAAATACATATCCTGTAGTTTTCCTCCTGTTATCTCTTTCACCTGCCATATCTGCATCAACATATCCCTATAGAGCAATTTTTGAACCACCAAAGCATAATGCTTGATTTGTGGTACCTCTCAAATATCTGAGAATCCATTTCACTGCCATCCAATGTTCTTTTCCTAGATTGTTCATGTACCTGCTTACAACTTCCACTGCATGTGCAATATCAAGCCCTGTGCAAACCATTGCATACATTAAGCTTCCAACTATTGATGCATATGGAACTTTAGACATATAATCCATGTCTTCTCGGGTCTTGGGGTACATCTCCTTACTAAGTTTGAAATGGCTAGAAAAAGGTGTACTAACTGGTTTTGCATTGTCCATATTAAATCTTTTCAACACCTTTTGTATGTACTCACTCTGAGACAATGTTAATTTGCGATTTTTCCTGTCTCTAGTTATTCTTACACCAAGGATTTGTTTTCCAGCTCCCAAATCCTTCATTGCAAATGAATTTTCCAATTTTCTTTTGAGCACATTTATTTCCTGCATGTTAGACCTTGCAACAAGCATGTCATCTACATACAATAACAATATAATATAGCTTCCATCATTTTTCTTTTTCATATAAACACAATGATCAGAGTGACATCTAGTATAACCTTGTTTAGACATAAACTTATCAAATTTTAGATACCACTACCTTGGAGCCTGTTTTAAGCCATACAAGCTCTTCTTTAACCTGCACATTAATTTTTCCTTCCCTTTGACCTCATATCCTTCTGGTTGTTGCATATAGATCTCTTCCTCCAAATCTCCTTGGAGAAATGTTGTCTTTACATCTAACTGTTCAAGATATAAATCTTCTGTTGCTACAAGACTTAAAATAGTTCTGATTGAAGTCATCTTAACAACAGGAGAAACTATTTCATCAAAATCAATATCTTTCTTCTATGCAAACCCCTTCACCACAATTCTATCTTTGTACCTATGTTTTCCTCCATCTTCTTCCTTCAGCCTGTAAACCCATTTATTCTACAATGTAGTTTTACCTACAGGAAACCTGACTAAGTTCGAAGTCCCATTATGCATTAAGGAGTCCATCTCTTCTTCCATGGCTAGCTCCCACTTCTTTCTGCTTTCAACCTGCATTGCTTCTTCATAACAATCGGGTTCACCAAAATCAGTAAACAATAAATAATATAATGAAGGAGAGTATCATTCAGGGGGTATGCTTATCCTGGTAGATCTTCTAAAACCACTTTCAGGTGTTTGAGGTGCCTGTTGCTGTTGTGTTGGTTGTTGTTGTTGTAGTTGTTGATTATTATTATTTTCAGGCACCTTTAATTTTTTTGTGATTTCATCAAGAACTGTGTATTCCTTGTTTTCTTTTTCTTGTTTCTTTTCCTGCAACTGATTCTTATACAAGACATTTTCATTGAATATTAGATCTCTGCTCCTAATGATTTTGTCATTTTCATAATCATATAAGCGATAACCAAAATCATTAACACCATATCCAATAAAGGTACATTTCTTTGATTTTGCCTCAAGCTTTGTTCTATTTTCTTTATTAATATGGACAAAGGCCTCGCAACCAAAAGGCTTTAAAAACGAGTAGTTTACCTTTTTACCTATCCATGCTTCCTCTGGAATACCACCATCCAAGGAAATTGAAGCCCCTCTTTTTATTAGATAAACAACAGCATTTACCGCATCTGCCCAAAATTGTAAAGGAAATCCTGCATGCAATCTCACGCACCTTGCACGCTCCATGATTGTTCTGTTCATCCAATATGACACACCATTTTCTTGTGGTGTTCTTGGAACTATTTTATCTATGCAAATTCCATGCTCTGAACAGTGCCTATCAAACTCTTTGTTGCAATATTCACCTCCATTGTCTGATCTGAGACACTTCAATTTCTTTCTTGTCTCAATCTCAACCAAAGCTTTCCATTTCTTGAAAGTATCAAATACATCAGATTTATTTTGAATACAATAAATCCAAGTTTTTCTAGTTACATCATCAATAAAAGTAACATAATAACGAAAGCCACCAAGATATGATACCTGAGTATGTCCCCATACATCTGTATGCATAGCTCTAATTTTTCGCTCTTCTTTTCTTTCGCAACTCTGAGAAATCTAACTCTCGTCTACTTTCCATAAATGCAATTCCCACATAATTCCAAATCAACATTCTTCAAACGTGGCAAAAAATTTCTTGAGTGAAGAATCTTCATCCCCTTCTCACTCATGTGTCTCAACCTATGATGCCATAATTTTTCATTCTGCTCCTTTGGAAGTTAAAGCATTAACAGAGTTAGAAATACCATTGCATAAATACAATGTACCAACCTTTTCACATTTTTCTATTACCAGGGCTCCTTTGGTGACCTTCCAAGTTTTATCTGTGAAAGTTGTCACACAACCTTCACCGCCTAACTGCCTTGTTGAAATTAGATTTTTCTTTAGATATGGAACATGCCTTACCTCCTTTAATAGACATTGGTTTCCATTTTGTTGTTTTACAAGAACCTTACCCATTCCAACAATTTTACAGGGTTTTTCATCACCCAAATGGACTTGTCCAAAATCTCCTTGAACATAGTCATGAAAATATTTATTATCAAGTGTGGCATGGAATGAATCCCCTGCATCTACTACCCAGGAATCAGTAACATTTTCAAAAGAAAGAATCAAAGCATCTTGTAACACATCACCTGTCACATTTGCTTCATGATTGTTTTCTTGTTGTGTGTCTCCTTCTTTTCCCTTTCGAGATCTACAATCTTTCTTTAAGTGTCCTTTCTTTCCGCATTTCCAGCACGCTATCCCTGATCTAGATTTGGATTTGCCTTTCCTTCATTTACTGTGATATCCTGAGCTCTTTCCTCTTTCCATTCTTCTTCCCCTAGACTCTGCACTCAAAGCATTACCCGATGTCTCACCGGAGCTTTTCCGTCACATTTCCTCACTAATGATAGCACCGAAAACATCATCAAACTTTAAAGTACTAGATCCAGAGACAGAGTTACTAATGGCCATTACTAAATCATTCCAACTTTGTGGAAATGAGTAGAAGAAAAACAGAGCTCAAAATTTATCATCAAAGTTTACCCCTACAGAACTTAACTGACTGGTAACTATATTAAAATCATTTAAATGGTCTGCAACACATCCACCTTCCGACATCTTCATATTAAATAAGTGTTTCATAAGAAATACCTTGTTTGAGGCCAAGGGTTTTTCATATAGTTTCTGTAATGCCTGAATCAAACCCTCTGTTGTTGTTTCCTTCGAAATATTGAAGGCACCTGACGTCGAGAGCCACAACCGTACTATTCCGAGTGCCTTTCTATTGAGAATGTACCATTTTGCGTCTGTCATAGCCGTCGGATTCTTTTGTTTTTCCGCTCAATGGTAGGTACAGATATTTCCGATACAAATAATCTTCCATCTGCATTTTCCACAGTGGGAAGTTCTGGCCATTAAATTTCTCGACACTAAACTTACCGTCTTCTTCCCTTTCTCCCACTTGAACCAGGAACCCTTCTTTCCTGCGAGTTTATCAGCCAAATAGACCTTTGGCTCCGATACCAGTTATTAGAAAATTATATATTACAGAGTAATGCAACACATAAAATACGCGAAAAATACAAGCACACAAAACACATAAAACCATAGAGACACAAATATATGTGGTTCACCCAGTTTCGGCTACGTCCACCCTGAACAGCCAATCCTTCCTTTCTATTATCTAGCAAAATGAAGAGATACAACCTACAACAGATCCGCTGTAATATCCTCTATTCTCTCTCACTATCTCCCTATCTGTTTCTCGCTCTGAGAATACACATACAATACACAGCCGCAATACAATACCCTCATACAAAGAAAGGAGTTTCCTTATAGGGCAAAAAACCCTAAACTAAACATAACTTCTACCGTCAGATCATCTGCCTAATGAACGGCCCAGATTGACTAGAAATTACTATACTTTTACAAGGCAATTTTACATCTGTTTTTAGCTTCGGGGGCGCTGCCCCTTGGACCCCCCCACAGGGGGGGGCTCCATAAATTCACAGTCGCCCCCCCTTGGACCCCCCAGGCATTATTTAATTACGGGCGGTGTTGCCACCCCATTTAAGGTGCAGGGGTCCAATGTTGTGATACAAAATAAACAAGCTAATAAGGCTCCACATCCAACATCTCTGCCCTCCCTCTTTCACTCTCTCTCTCTCTCCCTCTCTCGCTCTC
>CM076582.1:432607101-432747101 GCA_034641835.2 Pinus albicaulis | reverse complement strand
CATTTTATTTTAAAACTTTAAATTAATATTATATTTATTCATTTTTATGATAACAATTATTTTTTTTCTTTTTTTTTTCTTTTGGTATATTGTAGCATATTTTTATGTTAATTATCTTTTTCAGTCGAGAGGTTCACTGAGTGTGGAGACTCATTCTACAATCCACCCAGTATGACATCTTCTGTAAGTTCGTTTCTCTATTCATGTCTCTTTAAAATTAAAATTATGTTCTAAATGGCAAATTAATGTGAACTATAATTAAAAAAAATGAATATACTCTAAAGTAATTAAAAGTAAAAAAATATATATTAAGCTTCTCTAAGAAAAATCTTTGTATACTAGGTCAAACATTCTTTTAAGTTACAGAATTTTGAATGCATTTTTATTTTGATATATGCACTTAATAATTTGATTTTTTATTTACATTAATTTTATTAATTTTAAGATTAAAATAAATTTAATTATTATTATTTATTTAAAAATATATATATATTGTTCTAAATCTTTTAACACCTACATTGATTGTTACAACCATACTTCCCCATCCTAAATGTTCAAGGATAAGGTTCTCTTTATCAAAGTACATGGATGACACTTAAAATATATGCTTCCATCATCATAATAATATGAATGATGATGATGGTGGAAGAGACAAAGATGTTGAAAGAATCCTGTCAACAACCATAATTGGTCATCATAAACATTTAGGGATACAATTCTCTTTATGAAAGAAGTCGACAAATGACACTTAAAATATTTGCTCTGATCATCATAATAATATAAATGACATGGTGGAAGAGACAAATATAATCATGTAAACAACCATAAATGGTCATGCGAAACATTCAAGGATGCAATTCCCTTTATGAAAGAAGTCCCCAAATGACACTTAAAATATATGCTCTGATCATCATAATAAAATAAATGAGGATGATGATGGAAAAGACAAAGATGTTGAAAGAATCCTCTAAACAACCATACTTGGCCATCAAAAAAATTCATGTACACAATGTTCTTTATTAAAGACTATAAATGACATGTAAAATATATGCTTTGATCATCATAGTAATATAAATGACAATGATGGTGGAAGAGACAAATATTTATATGTTCCCACCATGGGCATGCCTTTTACTTTAATGTAGTAATTTTTATATAAAAACATGGAAGAGTCATCAACACACTATGTCGAAGTGTTAAAAAATCCAAATTGGAAATGGCAAGTATACCTCCATGATCTAGACCATGTGTGGAGATAAAGTGTCATCTAAATATAGTTGGGCTTCCAAACATGGTACTATAGAAAATGTCAGCTATGATACTTTGTCTAAGCTACTGCAATTGTAATAGCTCTCATAGAGTCTTCTTGTCCACATTAAGGAATGAAACAAGAAAATTCATTAGAAATCTATTTAAAAAAATGCCTTGCAATGTATTGTTACAACCGGTGTGGCCACATAACTTAAGCAGTCACTTACTTCCCATACTTCCCACCATAATTTAAGCAATCCTTTGCATAAACAAAAGATAGGAATAATATGTAAATAAATATACATACTAGGAGTTACGTCTCACCATTATTTATGTACGAGTAAAATTTGTGAATGTGTATCCATCTCAATTTATTAGTTTATTGCATATCAAGGCTATAGAATTGGATTTTCATATTAAGCACTATTAACTTAGTATTGACTAGTGCAAGTTGTAATGTTTTATGCTATTTTTTTTAAAGCATAATTTCTAACTTCAGTGAGAGGCACTAAGGTACATTGCAACACTTTCTTTAAATGAATTTTTAATTTTACATTCAAGACACCATAATCAAAATTTTTTAATTTTACATTCAAGAAATTTACATATAATCAATAGTTTAACCATAATCAAAATTTAACCTCTTCCTCTTAGGTGTTCCCTTCAGGGGTATGTTACTATTACAAGGTTACCAAAGAAGCATGGATCATTGTATTTCTTTATTTCTATCTTAACACATTCAATATCAGTAAAATTATTTTTTTAAGTTTTATTTTGTTTTAGATGAAAATCACAAGTTTTTCAATATGATGTTATATTTTAACCATTTTTAAATTAGTTATTTTACCTATTTTTAATACTAATTTCATGTGTAGTACAATTAATAGACCAAAATATTTTTTCACATTGTTTTTTATTAATTTTAACTAAAATTTGGTAAAGATCTTTAAAAGTTTGAGTTTAAGTTGTTTAATACACAAAATTCTAGTGTCTGAGGGTTTGAATCTATTTAAACATTCAAAAATATATTTTAAACAGAAAAAAATCATAACCTTGTTCGAAATTGAATCCCCAAATTCTAGTGAAAGTGCCATTTCATCTATAAGTTAAACTCTATCCTAATTTAATATGATTTTCAACTCAAGGTAAACATAAGGCCAAACTTAATTTATAAATTTACATTGGAAGTATACTCCTTTTAATTCTTATATTGCTAATTTATATATTTATAAATTTTTGTTTTTAAATAATTTGTGTGGTTTTAAAGAAATTTCTACTTTTTTCTTTTAATTTTAGATATATTTTGTCCATGTTTGATGCATCAAGGATGCATATTTTCACAATACGTGGACCTGTGAGTCATGGGCCCACAAAATATTTCCAAGAACACACGGCGGATCACAATACTCAGAACCAATACGATGTCACAATATCCGAGTTTTCAACTTTATCCTCATCGTGCATCACACATTTTAACTCATCAACAATTGACCCATTACAATATCGCAAGTTCAACCATATCACAATGTTTGTGATTTTGTGATTTTGCAAATTGCAACGAATAACTTATTGCATGTCACACATTTTAACAAATAGCAATAACAAGGTTCCTCTTATTATATGCGATATGTGATTGCATCGCATCACAAGCCCCACTTCTTATCGCATCACAACTTACAACAATTAACTTGCAATGAATTAACAATAAACATATAAATCGCCGATTGCAATGTGTGCTAACAATCTCATGGCCGGATGCGATGTAATATGGATCATCCATTCTCTCGCTGTCATTTCTTCAACTTGATGACAACCATCCATCCCACCTGCACACTGATATCTATCGATAGAATCCGTCTCAATAAACTCTTGTTATGTGATACTTTGATTTACAATGAAGTTCATAGGAACCTTGTTCACTACTCATATTCATATAAACTATTGTTTAACAATAGTGAAATTAAATAAACACAAAAATAATACAAAATCCAAATTATTCCTAAATACATAAAACACACGAATTCCATTATTATCTCAAGCTCGAGTTATAGGCTAACGCCACTATGGGTCTGAATCACAAATTTTCCCTGAGGTTACATGGTGCTTCCCCCTCATAAAATACAATATTCACATTTTAAAGAAATTACAAATGAGTGGATCATTTAGGATCCACGATTTCCTCCCACAAATCGCTTAAGTAATCTCTAGAATCACTCAATTTAATTACATGGAAGATTTTTAAGCAAATCATATCTTCTAGATGCATCCATTCCACCTTTGAGATAAAAAAATTATCATTTTAACCAAATTTCATGGAAATTAGCCCCCTTTTCGAACGGTTGTTCACATATCTCCTTTCACAGCTTTGAATTTCAATTTTGATTAAGGGTGGTATGATGCTCCTGCATGAGACTCCCAAGGTACAAAAATTTTATGACCTCCTAGTCATATGCCTTCTTCATCTCTATAACAAGTCTACTACTTGCTATCAGTACCAAGTCCTCTTCTTGGTATCCTTTTCTTTCTCTTAGAAATTCTACCCACACTTCTATGGAATTTCCTTCATGATCTTTCCATAACAACACTCGTGAGTTGCAACAAAAACTCTACAGTAACAAGTCTCCTCCTTACTACACGATACCTCACTAAGCTTCTCTCCTCTGAGCTCAGTCTTTCAGCATCTCTCTGGTTCTCTCGTCTGGAACTGTAAGAGCACTCCTAGCTCTAGGCTGTTGCAATATTCTCACCTTCCTCTACTGCTACCTGCACATTATATAAATACCACACGCTTACCAATATTCGACATATTTGTACCTCCATGCACTGCACGCTACTTTCTCTGAAGGAAATATTTCCCTCCTCTTATACCCCGTGATGCAGTAAAGCTCCATATTTTCACAATACGCAGACCTGTGGGTTACAGGCCCACAAAAAATTTCCAAGAACGTACGGTGGATCGCAATACTTAGATCCAAGACGATGTCGCAATATTGGAGTTTTAAAGTTTAGCCTCATGACACATCGCACATTTTAACTCATCGCCAATCGATCCATCGCAATATAGTAAGTTTAACCATATCACAATGTCTTCGATTTTGCGATTTCATAAATCGCAACGAATAACTTATCACATGTCGCACATTTTAAAAAATAACAATAATAAGGTTCCTCTCATCATATACAGTATGTGATCACATCGCATTGCAATACCCACTTCTTATCACATCGTAACTTACAAAAATTAACTTGTGATGACTTAACAATAAAGATATAAATCACTAATTGTGATGTGCGCTAACAATCTCATGGCTGGATGCGATGTAATCTGGATCGTCCATTCTTTCGTTGTCATTTCTGTGACTTGATGACGACCATCTATTCCACTTGCGTGCAATATCTATCGATAGAATCACATCTCAATAAACTCTTGTTTTGCCATACTTTGATTTATAGCGAATTTCATAGGAACTTTGCTCATTACTCATATTCATATAACCTATCATTTAACAAGATTGAAATTAAATAAACACACAGATAGCACAAAATCCAGATTATTCTTGGATACATAAAACACACTTATTCCATTATTATCTCGAGCTCGAGTTATGGGCTAAGGCCACTATGGGCTTGAATCACAAATTCTCCCTGAGGTTACATTGTGTTGCCCCCTCATACAACACATTCTCTACATTTTAAAGAAATTACAAATGAGTGGATCATCTAGGATCCACGATTTCCTCCCATAAATCTCTTAACTAATCTCTATAATCACTCAATTTAATTACATGGCATATTTTTTAAACAAATCATATCTTCTAGATGCATCCATTCCACCTTTGAGATAACAAATTTATCATTTTAACCAAATTTCATGGAAAGTAGCCCCCTTTTCAAATGGTTGTCCATGTCTCTACTTCCGCAGCTTTGAATTTCAATTTGGATTAAGGGTGGTTTGATGCTCCTACATCAATGTTTATTTTCTTTTTTGATACAATATCTAATGGATAACATTTTATCAAAAAAATGATCCTAGAGGTTGAGAAAATTCATAGTTAAAATAATGTATTCCTTAGAAGAAATCAATTTCCAAAATTGCATCTTTGTATTTTACAAACAACTATATTTTTTTCTAGTGCATTATTCCATTTAGAATATGATTCCTACAGATCATGTCCTTGGCACATTCAAAATATATTTGCATGCTACGCATGTCATTACCATTTAGGGCATAACTTCTCTCCTTTATGACCTTACTCTACATTTTATTCCTCCCTTAGTAGAAATTACTGAAAAACTATTGTTTCCAACAACTCTAATCTATACAGAATCTCCTCAATACTTTCAATGTAATTGACAACCCCAACTTATTGCATTTAGGGCATCCCCTTATAATTTTTGACATAACATCTATAACTCATTTCATTTTTAATTCATCATATTTGATATAATTCAATAGGAAACAATGCAATTTAACTCACTTAAGGAAACATAATTGACATATATGACTACATAATTGCCATATGTGACCATAGTCATTTGTAGACATGATTTAAACAATAAGAGCGAATGCTCAATTCTATTTTTTTCATCTCTAGTTACAAAATATATAGAAATATCTTAGATTGCATTGTTAGGAATTAGACACTAAATATAAAAGCACAAAAATTAATAAGAAGAGTTTAGTTTATGCTAAAATACACTTCTACATGATTCCTTCTTAATGTGTATCCCAAGAATAATGTTATTGCATCTTAAAACCAATTTTGGTTTTATTTTCATTTCATGATCACAATCACTTGCAATATGATAAGAATAAGAAGTAAAAATGTTGAAATCCAAAATTTTGGGATTTCATAAACATACTTACTAACTATTCCTTCTTGATCATTGTGTTAGATATTTTCTTTTGGGATTTCATAAGCATACTTAATAACTATTCATTATTTATCATTGTGTTAGATATTTTCTATTATTTCTAGCTCTCCTATTTGGGTTCCACTATCATGTGCATTAAGGCAAACATGACTCTAAATTACCTAGTTGTTGCATATGGTGATTAAATTGAGTTTTCATGTATTTAATTAAGAACTCTAAATCATCTAGTTGTTTCTTATGATGATAAGATCACTTCATCTATGTTTGAGGCTATTATCATGGAGCTTCCACCACTTCTCAAGTGTGTGTCCATTCAAAATTCAAATTTCAATGCTTTTTTTAGGGAGGACATAATGTAGTGGTGTTGGAGCAGGGTCCCCTAGGACCGAAATTAGAGATATTTTTTATATATTTTTGTAAAATATTTTGTAATTTTAGTCGTGCATAGCACAATTCAAGGGGTTGTGGGGCGGGTCAAAGCCCATCATGAGTTGTAATGGCTAAAAAGGGTAGAACTGGGGGCTACAAACCATGGTTTGTGGAACTTAGATGAGCACAGGCTAAAAGTATACATAGGAGTCTAGATCGAGTCGATAGGAGATATAATTAAATGATTGATGATAGATCTGAATGTAATTTGAGACTCTAGCGAATTTTTCTAGGTAAAAGGCTACTACTAGCTGTGTGTGCAGAGACCTTAGTCCTGTTGTGTGTGGACCCTACTGGGTGTGTGCGCAGGTGAAATGAAAGTTCTGTAAACGAGATCTGAACTATGAATGAATGAAGAACTATTGCTATTGATATCTAAGTCTGAATTCCACCAGTTAATTACTTTATGGTCATTTCTACATTTTATTTATGATTCCTATGTTATCTTTGTTTATATCAATTGCACAACTTCTTTTGTCTTTAGATGAATGTCTATTGAAGGGATATAGTGCTATTGGGTTCTAATAATATCTGTTAAGAGTTATTACATGGATTGTGGACTCGGTTTCAACCTGTGCGCAAGATAATCTAGATAATTGATACGAATCTATCTGTTAAGGATTTCCTTGTTAGGGTTTCTGTTTTAGAGGTTGTTCATGAGTGTGTTAGATCTAAGGGCACCCACATCATTTAATTCTCTCTCATGGTGTGTCAGATCTTCGAGTGAGACTTTGACTTGTGCAATCAGGTCACTGCCGAAAGGGCCAGTAGTAAGAGGGTTTTGTTGGTTAACCTCAACTCCAAACCTGGGTCACGATCCCTCAAGCCAACAAATGGTTACGTCGCCAGGACTGGGATCATTTTGAGAGAGGTTGGTTGATGTGGAAGGTTAGTGGTAGCCATTAAAGCTGAAATTGGAAGACTGGTTTGAAAAATAAATTCGGGAATTTTCCCTAAAAGAAAACAGAAGTAAGAAGTTGTCTACTAAAGAGTGGAAGACCAAGTATATTTTCACAGAGGTGCAAGAGATCTTCTTCATGACCTGTGCACATGAATTGTTGGAGTGGTTTTAAAGATTAGCAGGATTCCTAACCTATTGGAAGGACGACAAGGTCACGCAATGGACCCTTGAATTGATCCAACAATTGGAAAAGACTGATAATTCCATCACTTGGACTGTTGATCACTCGGTTGATAGCTTCTTGGGTGGGTTTATGATAGAATTTGCAGTAGATCAATTTGTGACATATTCTAAAGATGAAAGGATATTTTTCAAGGTATTGAAAGGTAAATTCTTACGAACTTTTCCTTTGATGATTAACATGCTATTGTGTGAAAAGGGTGTTTTTTTACAGCAACACCGAGTGAATGACTCCTTATGGTATCCAAAGCACTATGCACAGCGCAATATATTATCGGATCAATTAGAGAGGGGACAGATCTGTATACATCCCTCTGAGAAACTCACTTGATATAGAAGGTAGCGAGGCTACTCACACTGAACGTAGCCCTCCTGCTATGCCACCATCAAACTCGCGTAGGTGTAAGACATCTCCTACCCCACCACCACCCCTACCTACGAAAGATATGGCTGTGTGCATGAAGATACCCACCTTTAAGGGTGCGGGGGATGAGGATATGGATCTTTTTTGGTTCGTGGCTAATGTAGTGTGGAATACAAAAAATGTTAATACTGATGTTGTCAAGAGAGTGTAGTTGGCTATGGAATTTGAAGGTCACGCTTTAGATTGGTCCATGGGATACCTTGCTCAAAACATAGATCGCACTCTTGCGCAGATTAAGGATGCACTAAAGCAGCAATTCCAGAAGTCTAAGTCCTATTCACAATGTGTAATAGAACTAAAAGATATCAAGCAAGGGCTGAAGGAATCGGTTTGGGAAGCCAACAAACGGCTGAAGAAAACCATCAACGATGGAGGATTTTCTTACGATGATAAGAAGCATAAGGAATGGTTCATTTCCATGCTATTGGCACATCTACGCGGGCCTATGGGCTAGGAGAAGATTGGTTCTCAGGCCAAATCCTTGGAAGTTGCTATGAAATTATAAGCTGTGCCTAGAGAAGATGCTCAATTTGGAGCGCAGCAAATTCAAAGAGAACTGGAAGCTATGCACTTAGAAATTCAAAATTTATGTAGAAACTGGGGTAAAGAAATTGGTGCATATTTCTGGTGCATACGCTGCAAGGGTGTTTGCCACACCAAAGATCAGTGCCCTCTATTTTCGGATTACTTGTAAGCCGGGGGACCAAATCCACTGTGCCCCAGGGATGCTTCTAGTTCTAGTACCCCTACACTATGGTGTGTTGATTGTAGGGTTGTTGGAAGACATGATACAAACTATTTCTCGCAGTTAGGAGCCTATGTGCCAGAAATGAAGCAACAATGGTGCATATTTTTCTCTTCAGTTGGTCACGATGAACACCATTGTCGGATGTTTGACCAAATTATTGACAACGCAAACCTTTACAGAGTGCAGGTTGACCCTTCATCACTAGCATCTCCCTTTGGATGGGGAGGTTCCCTAGCAAGAGGAAGGGGATGGGGGAGAGGTGGAGTCGCAGGCCGGGGAAGAGGGAAATTAATTTTCTATAACTGTGGAGATGCTAGATACTATGCACATGACTTTCTGAACCTTTCATGACAATCCTGCAAGTATTGTAGGAAATTTTATCATGTAATTGATGATTATCCTGTGTTAATGGCTAAAATCTAGGAAAAGTAGCAAACACCATGCAAAACATACAAATGGTTGGAGATGAACCGCGCGATGATGGCCGAAGTGTAAATGTAATTATACGCAGTGGTGTTTCCACTGTAGGAAATGAGGAAAAGGTTGATGCTGAGCCACTGATTAGAAAGGCGTCTGACAAGAAGGAAGGACTCAACCTGCAGAAGGAAAAATAGAATTCCATTGAAGGTAGCAAGTATTTTTCTACTCCAGGAGCATCCACATCAAATTCTATCATAAAACCAAAGGCTGATGATGAATTCAAACCATTCTTACAAGTCTGCATTAAGATACTACGCAATCAGAAGGCGGTAGATAATCTCCAGACCCTTATAGATAGCTGCACAAAAAACGAAGTACCCGAAACAGAGACTAAGGTCATGAAAAAGATTTATAAGAATAAGAAGAGAATTGGTCGGGAGATGCACATGACTATGCATATTGGATAGTATGAGATGGATCAAGTAATATTGGATCTGGGGTCTGATGAAAATGTCCTACCTAAGCAGACCTAGCAGAAGATGGGAGAACAAAAGTTGGAATGGTCCACCATTTAGTTACGTATGGCTAATTGTTACACCAATTTTTGGTCATATAACCTATTACTATTATATGGACCAAAGTAAACCATGTAAGACAAATTTTACCCTAAGAAAAATTGCTTTCACTATGAAAAATAACTTAGTAATCCATAATCTATTAAGTTTTTTATGATCTAAACAGGAAACCCCATGAGGAATAATTGAATAAATCCTTATTTTTTTTATTTTCCTCAAGGGATAATTAGTTAAATAGCAGTTTAATTAATATTCCTCATCATATTTAACACAAAATAGGAAAATTAATTAGATAAATCACTATTATTTTATTATTTTCTAGGAATAATTATTTAAATATTATTTAAATAATATTCCTTGTTAAATTTGACTAAATCATTTATAAATAATTGAATAAATCACTATTTATTTAATTATTACTCAACCACACGCTTGAAATAATAAATAAATCATTTATTTATTTATTATTTACAAATAAAGGGATTTGACCAAATTCAAATTCTTTTTCCCTCCAACAAATATAATAAAATATTCCATAAAAGTTGGATCTAAATTTGGTTAATAATATTTTAATTATGCACCAATATCTAGACTAACTCAACATTTTGTTATAACTAGAAGGATTTTTCCATTCATTCAATACCTTTTGTTGCCTAAATATCACTCTAGATCTATACGTTTGGTTTGAATTTGATCCTCCATCATTGTCATATTTTTCTCTCTTTTTGCTTGTGAACTCCCCTACAGTTCCATTTTTTGTCTGGGTTCACTACATCATCAGGAGAGAGAGATCTTAGATATGAAGTGCTGAGGACATACAAGAACCCATCCCATTGAGGGGGACTAGTAACATATTTCTATGTTCCCTTCCCAGGTGTCATAAATACAAAATTATTTAAAAATATTATTGCCTTGTCTATTGGATGCATGGAGCAACTCTTGCTTTTATTTGTTGTTTAATGTCTTTTACTGCGTAGATCTGGATTTTGTAGCATTTATCTTGGTCAACTAATTATAGATCGAAAGAAACTAGCATCCATATTTGATGTTAGGGTTGTTTTTTATGCATAGCTAAAATGGGATTTTTTTGTACGCTTGCGATTAAAATTCACACTAACAACTGGTGACTCCACAAGGGTTTATAATTATGACCATTTTCGTTTTTCAGATCCCTGCATGACCAGCTACTTCAAACCCTAGGTTTTTTCTTTATATTCTTGTTTTTCTTTTCTTGATGTTGTTTTTAACCTTTAAATCCCTAAAACAGTAAAAATTCTAACTTCCGTGTGTTTTCGGACCTATTACACAGGTGACAGGCATCAGTCGCAGCTGAGATGACACTTTTTTCTAAAACCTACTCCTGAGAGTACCAGAAGTATAGGTCATACTTTTTGGGCCAAAAATTGCAACCTCAACCTTCAGGACGCAGATAACAGCCTCAAAACTGCGACCTCTGCAGAAAACAGGTCAGAAATTGCGACCTATACTTTTTGTGGGAATTTTTCTGTGATTTTTTTGGATTTTTCTGGGCTACTATTCAGGGTTGTCTCACCTCCATATTTTCCTGTTTCAGACTTGTACTTCCTCTGTTTTACTCATCAAAGTCAGAACCTAGCCCCCTGGGCTTCAGTACGCTTCCATATTTCCTAGAGGAGTTTAGCTGAAGAAGGTTGTTCGAAATTTCAGTGTGTTCAACCATTTTTCAGATCTAATCCTGTACCTTCAGATCCATTTCAGATTGGTTATTCATCCATCCAAAACACCTCTTTTCAGGTTTTTTTGGGTCCTCTTCTAGGTTCCCCTCTGTTTCCCTTCAGGTTGTAGCCTTTCTCCACCTCGTTTGCAGCACTTTTTCCTCTGGTTTTTTTCTATTATCTGCATCTTTTCCCAGAAGATCTGACCTTTAGATCATTGTCCCTCCCGACTTCAGATACATTGGCTATTTTTGTGTGTTTTGACTAGATTTTTTCCCACTCATAGACTAGTTGTTGGGAAGCCCGCCTCCTTGGGTTTAGATTGATGCATATTTAGTTGTTTATTTTCTGTTATATTCAATTTACTTTACTATTATTTGTAGATTTATTTACAGTTATACAACACACTTTTTATTTTTTCTCCACACATGTTTGGGTTTAAAAATTAAAATTAACACACTTAACACACACACCCTATGTGAAGAGTGTCTGGTTAACACTGCCAGACCAAGACTATAACATTGTAATCATTTGATACTACAACTCTCTATCGTTGTTTTGACATTGTCATCATTTGATCCTGCACCTCCTTGTCCTTGTTGGTCTCTCTTCCTTTTGTGATCTGTGTTTGTTCTTCCATCATTGCTCCCCAAAGGCGTTTATCCCAGAGACTTCTTGGCCTTCACCCTCAGTTTCTGCTAGGAAGACTTACTCCTCTACATAGGATTCGAGTTACTCCTCCACCATGTCCCCATTCTGACTCTGCTTCTGGTTCATCAGTTTCCCCTACTAGTTCTATCTTTGATTCTCCTCCTGTCACCTTCACCATGTATGGTTCAGGACCTAACGCTGGTGGTAGCCCCAGCCCTAATACTGGGAATACTACTAATGGGACCGCAATAGGCACTATCCTGACTGCTCCCTTGCTCCCTTATATGGCAGGTCTCAGTCTTCCCAATTTTAACTAGTTGATCAATGACCCCATACACCATGACCCTGGTTGGCTTGCTATGCTAACCAAGCTACCTTCTGACATCCCCAAGTTTGAAGGCCTTGCTGGAGAAGATCCTACCAACCATTTTAGATCTTTCCACATGTGGTGTTCATCTAATTCCATCATCGATGACTTTGTCTGTCTTCAGTTGTTCCAATGTACGCTTACTAGAGAAGCTTCTAAGTGGTATGTTGACCAGGCCTCCACCTCTCATACTATGTTTGCAACTCTTGCCAGGGCTTTTTTGTCTTACTCCTAGCTTCCCCTTCCTTATGACACTAGTAAAAAACTTTTTACCTCTTTCCGTCAATCATCTACGACCTACCTATCCAATCATGTCTAGGAATGGCGAAGAAGAAAGAGCCTATGTCAAGACCCTACCTTCGAAGGCCATGTCTACATGGACTGGTTCCTTAGATCCCTTTTGCTGGCTATTGGCAAAGATGTCGCATCTCATTTCCCTCAGACTGAAGAAGCTTCACTCTAAATTGCGTTGAAATATGACCTGATATACACACAGTCTGGTTATGTTTATACTGTCTTACCTGATCTCCCTAGACCCGGTGGTGCCAACGCACTAGGGGAATCCCATGCCGTTGATAGCATCATTGGAGCCCTTTCTCATCCGTACACTCATCCTACCATGGGTTATGGTTTCCCTAAGGGGGTGTGGGCAACTCCTCCAACACCTTTTCCCCTCCCGATAGCATCTATCCAGGATACAGCATGCCTCCTCCTTTTTCCCAACCTATTTACCACAATGTTTCCCAACCTTCTTCTAATCCATATCTGCAACTTGGTGCTCCAAATCCTCCAGCATTAGCACCCCAGCATCCCTTTCCTTCTCAACCCCCGCAACAATAGCCACCACCCCCAGGGGCAAGTGTATGCATAGCAGGGTGCGACTAATCCTTCTACTTACAAAAATAAGAAGAAAAGAAATCAAAACCAATCTACCTTAGATAATCCAGGACCCAATCCCCAAGGATATACACCTAATACTACTAACCAGCAATAGGGCCTTCATCCCAAGCAGGACAGGCCTGTTCCCACAAACAAGTCTTGTTCTTGTTGTAGTGTCTATGGTCACTACACCCATGATTGTCCTCTTTTACCTCATATGAAACGGATGTGGGAAGCTCAAGTAGCATCCTGAGGACAAAAAGCCTCTCCTTCAGTTCCTCCTAATGTTGCACCTATCCAGCCGGCTGTGTTTACCAATCCTTTCCCCCAGTAAGGATTCGTGGCTACCTAATCACCTGAAGGTCAAGCAGCCACTCAACCTCCTCCATTGGGTACCTCTGATTACCAGATTCTCACGATGAACTCTCACCAACCCATTATCGTTGACTTCAACCTTCAGACTCGGTCCCGTCAGTACAAAAAGCCTCTTGCTACGTCTGCCCTCGAGCCCCCTTCTTGAGGTTTCGCTAGGCCTATTTCGACAACCAATGTTCCTTTACTGATCCCTCAACCTAAGGTGGAGGTTCATACTAAGATCCCTAAGGGACCGTTAAGTCTAAACATTGCTTCTGGTAAAGCTTCACATTCGTATGGTATAATAGATGATTTTGCGCAATCCCCCATTGCCTTCTCAACGCTGGAACTCCTCCAGTCGTGCCCTTCACAATCAAAATCTCTACTAACTTCTATGGGCATTGTGGATCCTTCAAATGATCATTCGATCATCTTCAATGTTGCTCGGTAAAAACATCCTCCCCTTCCTGCTTTCATCGCCTTCCAAATCCCCGTCAAGATCCAGAATGCCAATGTCTCGTGTTATATCATTGATGAGGGGGCATCCACCTGTGTGATGTCAACTTCAGTTTGGAAGCAACTCAGATCTCCTGATTTGGCCCCTTCCACAATCACCCTCCAAGCGTGGGATGACTTCTCTTCCTAGCCCATAGGCCTGTTTTGCAATTGTCCTATTACCCTTGCGGGTAAGACTATTTTTGTTGACATAGAAGCCATAGATGAAATCTCAGATTACAACATTCTATTGGGTCGTAGCTACACCTATGTGATGTCTGATGTCCCATCTACGGTTCACCGTAATATGTGCTTTCCTCACAACGAGTCACCATCAAACAGTTGACATATTACGAATCGAAGTCTCAGACCTCCCTTGAGTCCATCATCTCTTCGGTGGCCAATAAAAAAACAGTCAAATCTTTGACTAGTGTTTCACCTAGAGTATACAAATATTCCTCTTTTCTTGTGTCATTCCCTGGTCTTTCTCCTCCTATCTCTAATCCTAGCTCGTCGAATGTTTGTATGATGCAATCATCTCGGTCTGACCTCAAACGGCCCGCTTCAACTAGTCAGCAGCCCCACCCTCCACAGCTTGTTCCTAGCACCTCGAATCAGCCTTCAAGACCCCCTCCTCAAGGCCCCTCATCTGTAGCTGGTATCCATGAGCCTCTCTACCCTCTTGGAAGGGTTCCTCCTAGCCTTAAACATCTTGGAGCTCTCCCACCTGGCCATTATCCCTCTGGTCAGATACCATTCCTAGAGCCCCCCCTTGGAATATTTTCGGTACCTGTTATGGCCATCTTATCTCTTCCTAACTTGACCCTAGGGATCCTAGTCTAGTACATTGATCCCCCAGCCGCTATCCCACCTGGTTAGCCAAAACCTTACCTACGTTTGACCTTAGTTCAACCGGTCCCCATGACCTCTCCCCTTACTTTTGTGCCTCAACCACCTCAACAGGAACCTGCTCCTGTTGTGATAGCTTCGGGAGAGGGGAAAATATCGCAAGAAAGTAACTAAAGACAAGGCTGCTCCAAAAAAATCTACTTCTCCTAAGCCTTAAAAGCATACCCCCCATGTGATTTGTGTGGTGTTGTCGGTCATGCCACCCATCATTGTCATGAATTTCCTTGCATCAAGCCCATGGTTAATGTCGCGTTCCCTGAGTCTATGGTCATGGAAACCTCTGTCCCTTCCTCGATTGCATCCAAGAACCCCAAGACTATTCACACCAACTAACCCTGTGCTTTGTGTGATATCCATGGCCATTATACCCACCATTTTCACCACCTCACGCATTACCACGCCTCTTCAGAGGTAGTTTGAGAGTACGAGACTGAACAGAACCAGTCTGCCTCTCTCGTCCTCACGTAGTATGCTTCAGGCCAACCTGAGGATACCTCTTCTCCCATTGACATTCCTCCTTCTGATTTCGAGATGACGGAGTATTCGGCCACTATCCTCTACCTGTCATCATCCATGAGACCCATGGTGGAAGACCCTTCTGGGACTTCCCCTCCTTTTTTTCCTGACCTCCCTTCAGCGATCACCCTGGGCTCAACATCGACAAATCATTTATCAACATACTCTTCAGTCACCCTCTGTGATGATGTGCATGTGATCTCTCTTGTCATTATGATGAGTTAGGTAGCTTCGCTGCATCAGGTGTTATTTTTTCCACCATTCACCCCATCGTCTACTATGATGACGACATTATGGAAGCAATCACCACCCCTGACTTTATCTCTCCCCCATTACATCGAAACCATACATTTGAACACCTTGTGGTCATTACATTGACACACAACGTTTTGGTAAGGGGGCACCCATATTTGAGAGTCCAAGAGAACTAATTCTCCACAACTCTCATAGTGCATTTGGTCATGTCGACTCTAGTACCATCATTCTTCCCCGTTTAGTAGAACCTCTAGAGTCCCATATCACCTCAGATCTAGGGATGATATCCCTTGTCATTCCTTCCTCTTACATCAACAACCTAATCCCCTAGACATTGTTTTTGACCAACCTATGGGTTTTCTAGGAGAGCACCAGTTCATTACCTTAAAATCCACTCTTTGGGATAGTGACACCATGTATGCCAACCTAGAAACTTAGTCCATTTGCTTCATATATGCAGTACCAAAAGAGATTGGTAATCCACCATTCCATTTCTCAAACTTCATAACCATAACGAAAACAAATGGCTGACCACATCATCAAAATGTGTTTAGATTCCCCTTTTCTAAATACATTTTGGCATGAACATAACATGCTTTGGGGAACCTATGCCTCTCAACCATTAAAATCCCAGATCTCGGCCAAAAATAACACTAAAACCCCCTTTCTCTGATAGGTTGCACTTTTCAGGTCATTTCCTGGGACAGGTCGTAGTTTTCTGCCCAGTACCTGCTACCGAGGTCACAGAATGGACCCCAAAAAGTGCGACCTGGCCTGTTCCTAGGCTTTGGGTACCTAATCTGAAAATTTAATCCCCTGAATTGAAAGAGTATGGTTAGGCCTCTTACCTACAACTGATGGATCTCGATTCCAACAGTTGGTTTGTCCACTATGATCGACTTAATATTTAGGGCCTTTTCTCCTCTGTACATTCACCACAGCTTCACTGAAAATGAATCAAATTGGAGGGAAAATGCCTTACTAAAAGAGAAACCGCATATTTTTCTTTTGCCAGCTGTGAAAAAACTGTAGCTCGGTTTGACAAACCATCAGCACCGTTGGAAAGCTCTTACCGAGCTCTCAAATAGGTATCCTTTAGTTTTTTTTTATTTGATACTTCACCCAGACACATTTTTTCCAAGAAGGGTCACTTCACCCATCCTCAAAATCAATTTTATTCACTTGCAAACACTCATACTTGGGGCACCACTTTGCCTCCATACGTGTCCATGCTCGTGTCGATTTTCGTCATGAGTAACCATCTTTTACTCATGTTTTTATGGTCCACATCGGGCCTATTCTGTGTGGTAGCATCATTGAGTCACCCTTTTTTAGAGCATCCGAGTTGAGTCATCATCATATCCATGGAGTCTATCCCAAGTACCTTTGTATCCAGCTATATTCCTTCATCCTTGATTACTTGGTTCCTCTCTTGTGTCGTACATTGTGGCCTTTGGTCATATTGTCCTTTATCCCCTTTTGATATTGTGTCAGTTGGTGTCAGGTCATCCATGCCTTTCATGCTCTAACAAGGGAAGCCATCAGTTTGCTACTCAGTACCCCCATTCCATCATCATCACTAGTTCCAGTCTGTCTGTCGCTCTACTATTATCTCTCGTGCCTTAGTTGAGGATCCCTTATTTCTTCACCTATGGCAGAACTCCTTCTGTCGACATCAACTCATTCATTCCAGAATACAAGTGTAGAGGGAAGTGTACCTTGGTTCCAGCTTCCACTCTTGTTCGGTATCTCAAATCAGGCAAAGGGACCCTTTATTTCCCTTTGACTTGATTGTTCCTCAGCTCCAGCTCCTTACAAAATGATCGAGATTCGTATACTTGATGGTTCAGTGATGCAGCAGATTGTACCGATGATTCTCGGGTGTGTGTGATATGTTTCAGACCTCATGAGGGGATGGCCTTTCAATTAGCTCCCCACATACCCAGATGAATTCTCTATTATAGCCTTCAATGTAGCTCCATATATTTGATGGTCTCGACCTTAGCCTCTTGCCGCGCCTTTTAGTTTTCATGTATCATTCAGATTTTCAAAGCCCTTTCCTGTTTTATAGGGCCTCTTTGGTTGTACTTAGATCTCATGGACTCAGATATTATTGTATAAGTTCGGAATGTTATCCCAGGAACAGTATGTATGTGCAATCCATTATCATATTTTTATCTGGCCCATGTTTATGCCAGTATGTACTATATAGTTTAGTCCCTTGTTTATTGGACGCAGTATTCTTTGTACTTTTCTATCTCGGCGGGCATAGGTATGCCTCCCCCGCCTCTTATAGAATAGGTACTCACTCATAAAAGAGACTTGACACACCTGTAAGTCTGATCTCCTCAGGGTCTTGTCCTCTAGTGCTTTAGTCTACCTTACATTTCTCTCTCTCTGACTCCCCCTTCGGTGTCTGGTGATTGAGTTCTTACAATGTACTTTGGTCATACGATTAGCTCCTAACTCTCGCATGCTAGGGGGCAATCTATTAAACTAATTTTTGGTCATATAACCTGTTACTATTATATGGACCAAAGTACACCATGTAAGACCAATTTTACCCTAAGTAAAATCACTTTCACTATGAAAAATAACTTATTATTCCATAATTTATTAAGTTTTTTATGGTCTAAACAGGAAACCCCATGAGGAATAATTGAATAAATCCTTATTTGTTTGATTTTCCTCAAGGGATAATTAGTTAAAAAATATTTTAATTAATATTCCTCTTCATATTTAACCCAAAATAAGAAAATTAATTAGATAAATCACTATTTATCTTATTATTTTCTAGGAATAATTATTTAAACATTATTTAAATAATATTCCTTGTTAAATTTTACTAAATCATTTATAAATAATGGAATAAATCACTATTTATTTAATTATTACGCAACCACACTCTCAAAATAATAAATAAATAATTTATTTCATTATTATTTACAAATAAAGGGATTTGACCAAATTCAACTTCTCTTTCCCTCCAACAAATATAATAAAATATTCCATAAAAGTTGGATGTATAACATTTTAATTATGCACCAATATCTAGAATAACTCAATATTTTTTATAAATAGAAGGGATTTTTCATTCATTCACTACCTTTTGTTGCCTAAAGATCACTCTGGATCTATACTTTTGGTCTAACTTTGATCCTCCATCATTGTCATATTTTTCTATCTTTTTGTTTGTGAACTCCCCTAGAGTTTCATTTTTTCTCTGGGTTTTCTACACCATCAAGAGAGAGAGATCTTAGATCTGAAGCACTGAGACATACAAGAACCCATCCCATTGAGGGGGACTGGTAACATATTCTATGTTCCCTTCCCAGGTGTCATAAATACAAAATTCTTTAAAAATATTCTTGTCTTTTCTATTGGATGCATGGAGCAAATCTTGCTTTTATTTGTTGTTTAATGTCTTTTAATGCATAGATCTAGATTTTGTAGCATTTATCTTGGTCAAATAACTACAGATTTAAGGAAATTAGCAGCCATCTTTGATGTTAGGGCTGTTTTCTATGCACAGCTAAAGTGAGATTTTTTTGTAAGCTTGCGATTAAAATTCACACCAACAATAATCAACAAAAGATCATTCCACTTGGAATACATCCACAAGTCATGGTAGACATTTTTGGGTTGAAGGTATGCATGGAATTCAAAGTAATACAAATTGTGGATGATGCATACCCCTACCCTGCACTATTAGGATTGGATTATTCCATTGAATTGGAGGCATCTTCAACCCGAAGCGTAGAATCATGATCTTCGAGAATGAGGATACACGGGTGATATTCCCACTGGATCCAACAAAAGGGGAACGATATATAGAGCCAATACATGAAGGGTATGATTTTGACCATATTTACAAGATGAATGCGTGGGACGAATATTGGACTAACCCTACAGCTTATGGGATGTTGAATTGGGAGAAGGATAGTTCATGTTTCTCATACTAGGATGGTGAGATGGAGAATTTGCATAATCGGTTGCACGATGTTTTCGCACTACGCTGCCTCATGACCACAAAAAAATTTCAGTGCATCTCCTCAGAGTTAAGATAAATACCCTAACTTTATGGTTTTGGTAGTGTCAAAGTATTTCTGGAAGCATTGGAAAAGGTCGTCCTAGAGAAACAAAGGTTTTCCACGCTTGATCTGGCTATGCGCACAATTCTAGCATGTTGATGGGAGAGACACAAGGGATCTTTTCAGGATTGGGAGGAATGTAGTAAAATGATGACATTGCGCTTTAAGCCTCCAGCTACCCCAACACCTGAGCTTTTTTATGGTCGGGGAGATATGCGCAAGAACTTGGCCATGTGGATGGAGGTCTGGGATGAAAAGACTTAGAATGAGTGGGTTCATAGGTCTATTCATTCGTTGGGGCCAGTACCCACCATGTCGTATCTAGAAGCAGAGCTAAACCAAGGCACTTTCCACTAGACTACGATGACTGAGGATTTCCTCGCAACATTTGGCTTTGTTGGGGGCTCGGAGAACTTGGATGAAGCCCTGCAGGACATAGACGCCCTTTTCTTTTATGAATCCCGACCCCAAAAGGAATGTGTTGCACTAGCATGGGATGCACGGATGCAAGACATTGTCAACTGCAGGAAATTATCAATAGAGGATAATGAAGATGATCTAATAAATATCAATATCCCTAAATCTAAATGGGAGCATGTAGTTGCAAGGCCCTTATTGGGGACGGTGGATGTAACTAAACCTTTGAAGTTGAAGGAAGTCAACATTGGGACAGAAAAGCAAAATTAGTTGGATAAAATTGGGAATTACTAGGATGATGATACAACAGGGAAGGTTGTAGAGCTACTGACAGAGTATCAGGATCTGTTTCCTATGAATTTCTCTGAACTTAAGGGAATTGTGGGAGACCTAGGTGTTATGAAGATCACGTTGAAACTAGATGCACGCCCTGTCAAGCAACGACCATACTGATTGAATCCTAGATATAAGCAGGAGTAAAAGAGGAACTAGAAAATATGGTGGTTGCAGGAATCATTGAGCCTGTATAACAGCCTGATTGGGTAAGCCCAATGGTGGTTTAGGAAAATAAGACAAAAGGAGAGATAAGGAATTTTTTAGATCTGCGCAAGTTGAATGATGACTGTGTGCATGACCACTTCCATACTCTATTTTATGATGAAATACTGGATAATGTGGGAGGCCAAGAAGGTTATTCATTTACTGATGGATTTTCAGGGTATCATCAGATCAAAATTGTGCCTAAAGACCACAACAAGACCACCTTCGCAATAGAGTGGGGGTATTTCCAATACACTGTCATGTTATTTGGATTGAAAAATGCACCTACGATCTTCTCGCACGTGGTCATGGCTGTGTTCAAAGAATTCATGCATAAATTCTTGGAGGTATATTTTGATGACTAGACAATAGTTGGATTGTTCAAGAAACATGTGTCAAACCTGTGCATGATTCTTGACACTTGTAGAAAGCACCCAATTTCTCTTAACCTGAAGAAATGTGTATTATGTGTGGCTTTTGGAATTTCGTTAGTGCATTTAGTAGACCCAGGATTGATGGTATCAAGGATTGATGGTATCAAGGATTGATGGTAGACCCAGCCAAGATCGTAGTTATCATCAACCTAGAAGTTCCTACTAATGAGAAACAGTTGTGCTCCATCCTAGGACACATTGGTCATTATAGGAAGTTCATTAAAGGGTATGCTCTGATCATTATGCCAATGGAGAAGTTGCTAAAGAAGGATGTACCATTTTTCTTGGATGAAGAATGTCAGAAGAGATTTGAGTTGCTGATGAAGAAAATGGTCACTACACCTATATTGATATTCCCAGACTGGTCTAAGGTTTTTCATGTTCATGTTGATGCATTTGGTATAGCACTTGGGGTTGTTTTAGCAGAACCATGAGAAGAAGACATTGATCAGCCTTTTGCTTTTGCCAATAGGAGGGTCTCCAGTGCAGAGCGCAACTACTCAACCACAGAAATGGAAGGATTAGCCATGGTGTACGCTCTGAAAAAATACAGGCACTATCTGCTAGGAGGGTATTTCAAAATTTTCATTGACCACTCTGCTTTAAAATACCTGATCAATAAGCCTGAGTGTAGAAATTATATAAATAATGTGTTATACATCCAATATTATCCTAATCACACACTATTTGACTTCATGCACAATACATAATCTCTTCTACTATTCATCATTACTTGCGGAAATTAAATCAATTGCATGCACACATTGAAACCATAAAAATTCACACATATGAACACAATGTTTTAACAGGAAAGCTTGAAGCTAAAAACCCAAACTACTTGTATATAATATATGTCATAGACATCATGTAAAAATCCTCATACAAATCTGATCATATCAAGCTCTTAGTACAATACAATCGCTACACACTAATCAGGCCCGATCTAGCAAATCAATGCAACGATCTTTGCCACCTGCTAGCTTGCCTCTACTATGCAATCCCTGCTAAATATTGGCTCTGAATGAAATAAAATTGGTCCAGCCTTTCTCACACAATCCTCATCGGCATCTCCATCAATGTGTGGTGCAAACTGATGCAACACTATAGTCACAACTGATAGTCAACCTTGCCCTTTCACCTATGTCTCCACTGGTATCCACTGAAAATTTCCATGCACTATAGTTAACTGATGTATTCTTCAGTTGATTAATGAGTTAATATTGAGTGAATTAATTATTAATTAATTCACACCACTCTCACTAGTTTATCAATCAGTTAGACTAGATACAACTAGCTCAACTGTGTCTAATTGAGTTAAACTGAACACAACTCCGCCAACTACCTCAATAAATCCACCAAACACTGTCACATGATTTATAACTGAATTCTCCATGCAATAGCTCCACTTAACTGTCAGGAATAGCGTAATTCCTTCTGTCAGCTGCTGTGCCACATCTGTGCACTTAACTGAAGTGCTCCAAGAGAATAAGATAATGTTTATAGTCCAAATATTTTTAAGAGCTAATAATATTTGACATATCTATTTTTAGACTGGAAATCTAAAATAGATTCTGCCTAGTATGTCTAAAAATATAAGTCCATCTATTTTTCCAACTTGACCAACCATCCACAAATAGCATCCTGCAACTCATAGAATATGATCGACATGTCTAAAAATAGACATAGTCTAAAAATAGACTTGTGCCAAAAATAGCCTATGGGCCCACTTAGTGAAGGCGACTCTTTTCACTAAGATCATCATCTTGCTGCAATCTAAACACTCCCTCTCAACAATATAGGGATTATCTGCCACCCCGATCCTGCCTCTATGGTATTCAAAGTTTCTCCTAGTGAGCAGCTTTGTCAAGATATCAACATTCTGATCCTCTGTAGGAATGTAAGAAAGTAACATGATCTTCCGCTGCACACAATCTCTGATATGATGATACCAGATGTCAATGTGTTTAGATCTATCATGAAATACTGGATTAACCGAGAGTTTTATGCAACTTTGATTATCACAATATATCACAGTAGGATCTAAGTGTGAATTGAACAACCCGACTAGGGTCTTCCTCATCCATATAGCCTTGCATGTAGCCAAACTCACTGCCATGTACTTGGCCTCCACTGAACTGAGTGCCACAGATCTATGCTTCCTGTTGTACCAAGAAACTGCTGTTGACCCGATACTGAAAATCCCTCCAAATGTGCTCTTTCTGTCCGTTGGGCTTCCTGCCCAATATGCATCTGTGAAGCCATGCAGCTTCACCTCATCTGACTGTCTATACCATAATCCATATCCCTATGTGCCTCTGAGATATCTCAATACATGCTTCCCTGCCTTCCAAAAGAGCTTGGTAGGCTTAACCTTAGCTTGTGAAAGCTGGTTAATAGCGTAGCATATGTCAGGTCGTGTATTGACTAGATACATAAGCGACCCCACCAACTGTCGGTAAACAGTGGCATCCACTACCTCTGTCAATGTAGCATCATATTTCATCCAACCACCAGGAAGAGGAGTGTCGATAGGCTTGCATCCATGCATGTTGATCTTCTCTAGTATCTCCCAGTCATACTTGCCTTGAGACACAAACAATCCATCACTGTGCTGCCAAATTTCTAATCCCAGGAAATAATAAAGGAGGCCCAAGTCCTTCATCTCAAAATATTTTACAAGATTAGCCTTGCATGAGAGTATCAACTGTTCATCACCCGTCAAAATAAAATCATCTAAATAAAATGCAATGATTAGCAACTTACCCTCCACCACAATCTGGTATAGGTTCAGATCCACGTCACTCTTGGTGAATCCAAGACTGGTGAAATAACTGTCTATCCGTGTGTACCAAGCACGAGGTGCTTGTTTCAACCCATACAACGCTCTTTTGAGCCTGCACACATGTGACTCGCTGTTGAACATCTCGAAACCTTCAGGCTGCTCTATGTAAACCTCCTCCTCAATGAATCTGTTGAGGAATACAGTATTCACATCCATCTGATGAATGTGCCATCCCATCTGCGCTGAGAGAGCTAGGATGCTCTGTATGGAAGAATACCTTGCGACAGGTGCAAAGGTTTCCTCATAATCGATCCCCTCAATCTTTGAGAAGCCCCAGGCAACAAATCTTGCCTTGTACTTATCGACGCTCCCGTTATCAGCATGCTTCACTTTGTAGATCCATCTTGAACCTACCACTGATTTCCCTTCCGTCCTTGGGACAATCTCCCATGCATTGTTTCTGACAATCGAATCATACTCTTCCACCATGGCATCTAACCATGCAGGGTCCTCCACAGATTCCTCAAAACAGGATGGCTCTGTCATGATACACTTTCTCATCAGAGCCATGTATCCATTATATCAGTCAGGTGACTGCCTCTATCCGCGTTGTGATGTAGGTGCTCCTACAATCTTCTCTGCATCAAGATTCAGTCGCTCAACTTCTGCAGTGCGCTTCAGACCTCTGATGATTGGCACTACATGAGTGGTTTCTTCCACTCCATGAACCTCCTCTTGTGGCTGATCCACATCCTAAGGCTCATCCTTAGGAACTAATAGCTCCTCATCTGCATGCAAGTGTGGCTCCCTCTCAAGCGAACACTTCATGGCTTTCTCCTCATGAAATTTGATATCCCGTCACACAACAGTCTTCCGTCTGTCTGGAAAATACACATGATAGTTGTGGCATGTTTTTGTGTACCCCAAAAATATCCTAATCTCTGTGGTCAGCTCCAATTTCTTCCTGGCATCCTTCGTCACATGAATGTAAACAAGTGAGCCAAAAATCTTCAAGTGAGAAATATCAAGCTTCTTACCAGAAAACGCCTCTTTGGGTGTACTCATGCCAAGTACTCTGTGAGGACAATGGTTTTGCACATAAACTGCAGTATTGCATGCCTCATCCCACAGATGTACGGGAAGGCCCTGATCATGCAACATTGCCCATGCAGCACCCACGATCGTTCTGTTCTTTCGCTCAGCAACCCCATTATGCTCTAGGTTATGAGGCGCTATGAGCTCTCTTTGAATTCCTTCTGCACTACAAAAGTCCTTGAATTCATCTCCACCAGAGATGAATTCACCACCATTATCACTCCTAAGAGCCTTCACCTGCTTCCTTGATTCTTTCTCCACCAGTGCCTTAAACTCACAGAACTTAGAAAATGTCTCGCTCTTCTTCTGCATGAAGAAGATCCAACACTTACGAGAAAAATCATCAACAAATATCACATAATACCCGTGCTTTGCTGTCGAAGCTACTGAGAAACGTCCACACACATCTGTGTGAATTCTCTCAAGGATCGTTGTGGTGCAACTATCCTTCTCATGAAAGGTGGCTTTCACAAATTTTCCCAAAGTACATCCTTTGCACTGATGTGACTGTGCAAGTGTACCTTTGAGAAGCCCGGTAGAAATCTGCTACAAAATTTTCAAAACACCATGGTGAAGATGGCCCAATCTCCTATGCCATAGCTCACCCTCATCCCGGCTCACCACTCCTTCTGCCTTACCTGCCATTCTTGTGCAGCCATCTACCTGTAACTGATAAAGGTTCTTAACTCGAACCCCTATCCTCCGGGTTTCACTAGTTGCCTTACTGCGCAATAAATCCTTTCCCTCGCTAAAGACAACATCATATCCCTTGTCTTCCAACATTGCCACAAATATCAGATTCTTCTTCAATCCTAGAACATGCATGAAATCCTTCAAGATGAAAGGTTTTCCAGACTCCCTCTCAAAGGAAATGGTCCCGATACCAATCGCACTGTATCTACCATCATCACCCATCTCTATGTGCACTCCAAGATCCTTCTCATCCAGATCAGTAAACAAATCTTTGTCTCCGGTCATATGGAAAGACGCACCATTGTCAAGAAACCACACTGATCCCATAACACTTGAGACCAAGCATGCGATCAGTGAAAAATCCAGCTCAAACTATGAGGCTAAGGCCTCTCCAGTTGCAGATCCAGCAGCTTGCTTATTTTTCTTCTTCTGTGGACAATTAGTGGCATAATGTCCGTGTTGGTGATAGTGAAAACACTATGTCCTACTTCTTGCCTTTCGCACCAGATTGAGAAGTATTTTTCTTGCTCTTCCCCTTCCTTGCTTTGGCAGCCAAAGCGCAATTTTCTTCATCTTCATTCTTCGATGAAGATCCATCCCTGGTACTCTGCCTTATCTCCTCCTGCACAAGATCTAACTAAAGTCGCTCCCATCCTGGCCGTTTCTCCCGACCATTGACAGAGTCCTCATAGGAATGCCAACTCTTCGAAAGCCCAAGGAGAGCCAAGCTCACCAAGTCCTCTTCATCTAAAGTAACCCCCACACTTCCAACCTCATCCCTGAATTGTACAAACTTCGTGAGGTACTTGGGTATACTGTCACCTTTCTCCATTTTCATTTTCGTGAGCTTATCCTTGAGTGCCAACTTCCTCTAGTCGCTCTTTCTTTGGAACAAGTTTGTCAAAGCTTTCCACATCAAGAATGGATAATTTTTACTATGAAGGCTGGAAACTATGTGATCCTTCACACCTTCCAACAGAATCCTTCGACATTTTGCTGTCTTCTTTTGCCATTCGTCAAGTGCAGCAGCATCGCTAGAAGCAGGTTTTGGAATTTCTGCATCTATGAACTCCTTCAACCCATTATCCTCCAACACCGCCTCCATCCTATCCTTCCATTCAATATAATTTGAGATGCCCTCAAGGGCATACTCCAATCTCAATCTGTTGAAATACATCTCAACTTCGACACCAAGAAAACACTACTACAAATTCGAATTCCACCAGCACAAAACTCAACCAATTCAATGATTTGCAATTGCTCCATTGATCAATATTTCTCTGATACCATGTAGAAATTATATAAATAATGTGTTATAAATCCAATATTATCCTGATCACACACTACTTGAATTTCTGCAAAATACAGAATCTCTTCTACTATTGATCATTACCTGCGGAAATTAAATCAATTGCATGCACACATTGAAACCATAAAAATTCACACATATGAACACAGTGTTTTAACGGGAAAGCCTGAAGCTAAAAACCCCAACTATATATATATAATATATGTCCTACAGATCATGTAAAAATCCTCATACAAAGCTGATCATATCAAGCTCTTAGTACAATACAATCGCTACACACTAATCAGGCCCGATCTAGCAAATCCATCCACCAATCTTTGCCACCTGCTAGCCTGCCTCTACTGTGAAATCCCTGCTGAATATTGGCTCTGAATGAACTCGAATTGGTCCAGCCTTTCTCACGCAATCCTCATTGGCATCTCCATCAATGTGTGGTGCAAAATCATGCAACACTATAGTCATAACTTATAGTCAACCTTTCCCTTTCACCTATCTCTCCACTGGTCTCCACTGAAACTGTCCATGCACTGTAGTTAACTGATTTATTCTTCAGTTGATTAATGAGTTAATATTGAGTGAATTATTTATTAATTAATTCATACCACTCTCACTAGTGTATCAATCAGTTAGACTAGATACAACTAGCTCAACTGTGTCTAACTGAGTTAAACTGAACACAACTCCACCAACTACCTCAATAACTCCACCAAACTCTGTCACATGATTTCTAACTGAAGTCTCCATGCAATAGCTCCACTTAACCCTCAGGAATAGCGTAATTCCTTCTGTTGGCTACTGTTCCACATCTGTGCACTTAACTGAAGTGCTCCAAGAGAATAACATAATGTTTATAGTCCAAAAATTATTAAGAGCTAATAGTATTTGACATATCTATTTTTAGACTGGCAATCTAAAAACAGATTCCCCCCAGTATGTCTAAAAATATAATTCCATCTATTTTTCCAACTTGACCAACTATCAACAAATAGCATCCTGCAACTCATAGAATATGATTGACATGTCTAAAAATAGACATATTCTAAAAATAGACATATTCTAAAAATAGACTTGTGCCAAAAATAGCCTGTGGGCCCACTTAGTGAAGGCGACTCTTTTCACTAAGCTCATCATCCTATTGCAATCTCAACACTATGTTGGGGGGGAAGATCTGCAGATGGTTGCTACTCTTTCAGGAGTATGACTTTGAAATTATTGTGAAACCTGAAAGATTAAATTCCGAACCTCATCATTTGTCACAGACCGAAAATGGGGAAGAACCAACCAATCTGGAGGAGGGGTTACCCAATGCATAGATCTTTGCTATCAAGTTGGTTGATAAGAACTTGCTGACATTATTCACTTCCTAACCACTGGAAGTGTGCCTGTTGAATATTGAGTACATCAAAAGGAGTTAGTTGCATGCGCAATTGGTTTTACCTTGATTGTGGGTCAATTGTATAAGCTGGGAGCAGATAAAGTGTTGAGGAGATATGTTTTGGAACATGAAAAGCAAGATATATTTCCTGAGGCTCATGGAGGGGTGGCAGGAGGCCACTATGCTAGAAAAGCCACTGCGCAGAAGGTGTTGCATGTTGGGTTATGGTGGCCCACACTGCATAGTGATGCAGATGGATACTGCCAAGCCTGTGATGCATGTCAGAGAACAGAGAAGACCTCACACAAAGATGAAATTCCCCTACAACCATAGATGGCCCTGCAGGCCTTTGATAAATGGGCTATATATTTTTTTGGACCAATCAACCCTCCAGGGAAGAAGACAGGAGCACGCTATATCATCATTGCCACTGAATATGTGTTAGTCATCAATAATTTTTTGCATTCTGTAGATGACTATAGATTTTTCTAGATATCTAAAAACAAAATTCCCTGAATATTGTGAGTTTTAGAAATCTCACAACCTTCATTATATTTATAGGAATTTTTTCACTATTCTATCAACCGTGCCTTTTCATGGTCACCCTGCCATTCCTAGAGGACTTCTCGTGGGCTTGTGTCACTCATCTCCATCATTTTTTCTACCTATCACCTCTTCACTCTATCTTTTCCTTTCCCATAACCCCACTTTGTACCTATGGTTACCTAAACCTATTCCTTCCCATGTTCATCAGGATTCCTTAAGAATTTGATGGTCTCAAAACTATATCTGTAGTCTCTTTAGATAAATCAAGTACATTGGATTTTGGATCTTCAATACATCACTTTGTCAATACTCTGTTTTTACACTTGAAAGACTCCAAAACAAATTTCATTCAAAGACCAGGTCAAAGAATCATTCCACTAGGTCAATTAGGGTTTCATGTGTTCCAAGGTTAATCATTGGTGTTTTAGGCACTGTCTTTCTTTGTTAGGATCTGGTTCAAAGGTATTGAAATATTGAGACATCATTATTCAAATAAGATCTGAAAGTATCCAAAAAAGACTGCCTTGTCAAATTAAAGTTTTGTAAAAGGTAAAGGTAGCTTGGCACTTCTACAGGAGTGTTAAGAGACCCATCAATAGAAGAAACTGATAAGGTAAATGGCATGGTCCTAAAGGAAGACATATTGCATCAATGAAGATAGGAAAGCACTTGTTCTAGTAGAGAATAATTTTTCTTGAGCTTGAAGGTCCGACAGTGTACCAAGCAGTGGCAAACTGCAGGATGACCATTGATGAGGTACACCAAAAAAAAAAACATGAAGAGAATTCTTTCATAGATTATTGATGAAAAGGTAAAAAGGTGAGGTGAATTGGACAGAAATGAGTGAACTTGAAAGGAATATAGATAACATAGAATACAAAACTAATAATTGTTTTCAAGCATTCTACACACCTAGGGTTTTGAGAGGAAAGTATTACAGAAGGTGAAATGATGATTTTAAACCTCCATGATGATAGAAGAAGGAATATTTTGAAGAATTTGTTGTATACAAGCATCCCAAAATATTTCCAAGGTAAATGTCTCATTTCCTCCAAGGGAAAAGGTATAAAGAGTATCACTAAATGAGGTGAGCTTAGTGTTTTCAGGCACCCGCAAATCAGAAGTGGCCAAAGAAGGTAAAGGGCATAGTTTGAACTCAATGATGCATGCAAAGGAGTGTTGTGAAGGTTTTTCCTCGTGTTTCAGTCTCAAAGGTGTCAAAAGAAAACATATCAATCCTCCAAGATTAAAGAAGGTTAAGTTCATCATCTTATCAACCTGCATACAAATAGTGAAAAGGGTTTGTAAAAAGGTGAAAAGGTTAAGTTGAGTTTTCATAAAGGGGATTTCACATCAATTTGAAGAAAATTTTGTATGGATAAATCACCAAAGTGTCAAAATGAACTTTCATGCCTCAAGGAAACAAAAGATAACATGTTTTCTCACTTCAGTCGCCTACAGAGAAAACAATGAAAAATTGTTAGTAAGAGAGGGTGAAAGGGATAAGTCCAGTATTGAAATGGAAGCCACAGAAGTTTTAATGATGTAGCCAATGTCTAAAAACATCCTAATACTATCAAAAGAGAAGTCACCATGCCTCACAAAGCAAGAGAAAAAAACGAAGTCAATATTTTTGTCACCTGCAGCAAAAAGGTCAAAGGAGCATTAGTGAAAGAAAGTTAAAAGATTAAATTTGCAGAGATTAAGTTCAATTTCCTAGACTATAAAGGGTCATTTTGTTCTTCATATAACTCATTTTTCACTTGCAAAGATCGAAAGCAGTCAAGGAGAGAAAGACTTGTGAACTTTCTGGGTGAAATTAGACAAGTTTTCTCGGCGGTGCGCGCCTGGAGACGGGCGTTACGCCCTTCGTCGTTTCCCTCATTTAAATTTCTTCGGTGCTGCGCGCTTGTCAGTTTTTCCCAACAGGCCCATAAAATAATGTTGGCACTGCGTGCTTGGCACAATGCGCTGCACGTTTTCCTGACCCGACACCTCATTCACCTAGGCATTGTGCACTTGGCTAGGAGGGCCTCCTGCACCCTGCAGACCGTCAAATCAGCTCAAAACACTTTCAAGCTGCCACCAAGGATTTTCAAGAAAAAAAACTAAATGGTAATTTGATGCCTTACCATCCTGAAAGAATTTGATGGTTTGAAATTCAGACAAATTGGAAACCCTAAGGTGAAATCCTAAATTTCATGCTTAAAAACACTGATTGAGCCTTTCTCATCTGCCTATAAAGAAATATCATTCAAACAGGGGTAAGTTGAGGTGGTTGTATTTGGTTTGAAATTGGTCATCCATCAAAGCTTAAATACTCAATCCCTTACATTGCAAAACAATTTGACCTTACATTGCCCTCTTTCATTTCAAAATTGACATAAGTGAAAGGTGTTGTCAAAGCAGAATTTTAACAAACAACTGAGGTTGTCCTTGAGTTTTTCCTCTCACTCACAGTCATATACCTTTACCCTCAATCATTCATTCCCCCACTTGAAAAAAACTTCCTTTTTTCATCACCATTCCATTACCATCTTCATATCAGTTTCATAAGCAGAGCTAGGGTTTCAAAGGCAACAGTGGTCAAAATGTCAAGAGAAGAAGGCAGTGCTAGTGAAGAGGAAGAGAAAATGCCAAGGAGGCATCAACACAAAGGTGGAAAAATAAATAGGTTTGAACCTCCAAACACAGATGAGATGGTGGCCTCTCCCATGACAGTTACCTATTTCCAGAATGTGGAATGTCTTCCATTTTGTGAAACAGTACAACAGGTACAAAGTCACCCTGAGCTAACTAGGCTATTCATCCTTAACTTGCATGAAAAACAAGCTAACTTTGCAAGGGTGACCTTTGATCTATCCTCAGATGTTGTTGCCAATGCCACAAGAATACCTAGTGTAGGGGAGAAATGGTTCAAGCAGGCCAATCTTGACTTAAGATATTATGAACCCTTCCTAAAGCCTAGATACTAAGACAACTGCAAATCCATCTTTCCTTTCTCACATTTTATAGAGAGATATGCACCTTTGATGAGAGTTATCATGAAATATTTTACTAGGGTAAGGATGATGCACTTGCGCTACTGCCTCTATAGAAGCATTAATAAGATGTCCTATATTTTACAAAAGAGAGACTATCCCCCGCATATGTAAAGCCTCTTCCACCACTCACTGATCAAAATGGTTGTTATACATCAAATGCAGTAGAAGGGAATCCCATGGGAGGTTTTCATTTCCCATGAGGTGTTCACCAATCCACAAGCTCATCCTCAACAAAATATGCCATCATCATCTCATCCTTCTATCCCTACTCCTCCATCATCTCCTACTAATCATGTTTCACCATCCACACATATTCTTTCACCTCAGGACAAACCTCCTTCATCACCCTCTCACAATGCATCAGATAGTGAGGGAAGTGACAATGAGCCATCATATGACAATGAGGGAGAGTGAAATAATGAAACAAGAAGTGAAGAAGAAGACAATGAGGAGGCAGAGGTCAGTGATAAGGAAGAAAGCATGGAAACATGTAGTGATGATGTTGGCAATGATGAGGCTCATGGCAGTGAAGAAAAAAGTGAAGACGATGAAGGCAGTACAAAAAGTAGCAAAGGAAAGAGTGGTGATGTCAGCATGGAGGATGTAAATGAAGAAGAATGAAATGGTGACCATGATGTCAATGAGAGCAGTGAGGCCAATGACATTGATATTATTGGTAGTGATAAAACATATAGCATTGAAGTCCACAGAAATAGTGCAGAGAATAGAAGTAATGATGATGATGATGTTGATAATGGCTCAAAGAACCAAGATGGTAGTGAAGCTAATGATAGTGATAATATTGGAAGAGATGAGGCATAAAATTTTAGTGAAAAAAATGGCATTGGGTCTGATGTAAGTGAGGATGCATAAACCAATGAAGAAGAGGATGAAGGTAGTGCAGAAAGAATGGAAACATAAGATAGTAAAAAAAACTCCGATCAGACACAAGTCATTGAATCAGAGAGAAATAATACAGAAAGCAGTAGTGCTAATCAAAACCATGAGGATAGTGAGGATACCCATGTTGATAGTAGGCATGATGGCAACGCTAGTAAATACATTGAAATGATCAAAATTGAACCTTTTCCTTTGACCTATCAAAGAGGAAAAAGACATGTCTTTGCTGCCCTCAAGAGGCAAGGGGCCATGCGTTCTACATCAACTAAGAAAATTGACAGAGGCAAAGAAAAAGTCATTGGTGAAGAGGAAGAAGACAACCATGAGATTGAAAACGAATTTGAACTCATTCACATGGACAGTGATGAGGAAAATGAGGCAAAAATAACAAGCATGCTACTTCAAAGAAAAGATTCCCAAATTAAAGACTTGCAAACCAATCTAGCTAGGTCTAGGAATGTGATTCACTATTATGAGATTGAAAACAAGCAGCTGGAGACATAAAAAGCTATTTATGAGATCAGGGCAATTAGAGTCTAGAAAGAAGCTAAAAGGACCCAGGTAAGGATAGATGAGTTCATGGGAGTCTTTGAAGAGAGTGCAGATGAAGAAGGCCAGCTGTCTAGAAGAATACCAAGAACAATGGGATTAAGGAAGGCCTTAGCTCGAGAGAGGGAGCAAGAGACATCATTGGTAGAGCAGCTCACTCCAAGTGAGTTTCTTGCCATGGAGATAGATTATGATTGTGAACCCTGGCTAGAGAGGGTAAAAACATACTTAGAGGGTCAGTTGGAGAAGACTAAGAGGGACCTTGACCTCCAAAATAAGATGGCCAAACATTATCCCTTGAGGAACAAAATAGAAAGGGCCAAGCTCAAAATAGCCCTTACAAAAATTCAAGTCCTCAAGGAGGCAAAAGGCCAAGAAAACCTTGAATTCCTTTTTGATGCTTCTCTACAGGCATCCCAAACACAATAAGCAAGGAAAATTCAAAATTTTTGCAACTTTTGATCAATTTGGTTTTTGACTGATTTTGAGGGCCAAGGGTGCAGCACTAGTGGCACTGCGCTCCTTTTTGGGGCACTCTTTTGAGGAGGGGTTTACATTTTTGGATTCCTCTTGCCAAGTAAAACATCCACAAGAAATTTCAGATCATTTGGAGTTGATTTGGTCCTCCAAAAGGGTCAAAAACATGCAAAAATTCACCATTCTTCCCTATTTTCAGAGATGGTGTTGCTCCCTGAGCAACCTTGGGCAATTGAGTTTTTGAACTAGTGAAGGAAGTCCAACCAGAAGAAGAAAAAAAAGGAAGTTTTGGAATGAATACTTGACAAGCTTTCCAATGAGCTATCAGAGAGCTCATTTGGACACTTGGAAGGTCTCCAAAACTTGGTCACAAGATAGGCTATTTTTTCTCATGCAGGCGTTGAACCCTTGGACCTCTGTGCTGCACCCTTGCCTGAAAAGTCAAAAAAAGACACCAATTGATGGAAAAAGGATATTTTGAGGATTTTTTGGAAAATCACTTCATATTTAGCTAAGAATTTATGTTTGAAGTTATTTTTCATTTATTATCTTAGATATTATGTGCCTTGGGCCTTGCATGGTTTCCTTGGACATAAATGACATTTATGAGTAGTTAATTGTTTCCAAAACCCTAGTTAGGGTTTTGACCCTATAATGCAAGTTAAATAGAGCATGGAGGCCTTATTGTATTTTTTTGGTTGGTTATTGAGCATAATATCAAATAGACTCTAAGTTTATTGGTGAAATTGGCTTTGGTGTCTTGTGATGGCTTTGGACTGTGCATCTATGGATTGAGCACATTCTTAGGATTCATAAGCTTTGTTAGATGGTGATGTATTCCAATTTGTTTTGTTTTATTTAGTTTTTCATTACGTTTATGGTTCATTTAATGATAGGACAAAAATAGAGAATCGGATTTGCTTTCATGGCACCCTACTTCTGCCTATTTCCTTCGATTTCTATGTTTTCATCCTCAAGGTTTTGATAAAGAATCCTTAAATGCTCTTTAGTGTTACTAAGATGTTATGTTAAAATTATATTTGTTTGAAAGTAAGTTTTAGAGAATCCTTAACTACTCTCTTAGTTTACTTATCTATTGTTCTTAAGGTCTACTTAGTATAGTTGAATTAAAGAATCCTTCATTGCTCTTCAATTTTTTATTATGCTATCATCTTAGAAGCTTTTCTTGTTTCCTAGTATGTTAAAGGATCCTTGATTTCCCATTAACCTACTATTTTCACAACTCCATGTTTATTTCACTCTCACTAGACCTACTTAGATCCATTTGGCCTCGTTAAATTTCCCTATGAAACACCCTTGACCTACCTTTTCACTTTTCAAGACCCTTGCAGACTCCCTAGCCCAATGGATTGATTCTCTTTGACTCTACCTATTTTTCTTAAACAACCTATCCAACCAAACAAACAAACAAGAAAACCCTAATCCCTATAACTAGCCTAAAATCAAAAACCCTAAAATCAAACAAGTTTAAATCGTTTCCAGAAACATAGAGAGAGTCGTCTCTGAGTCCAGGAAGGCTAGGTCCTAGGACTCCAAAGACTGGTTTGATGATACCCTTGTCTTTTTGGTCATTTCCAATTTGCCAAAATTACGGGGACATAACATTATGTAACTAGATGGGTAGAAGCTAAGGCAGTTAAGGACTGTATTGTAGATAATGTTGCACACTTCATTTTTGAACATATTTTGACCAGATTATGATGCCCAAAGATACTGATGAGTGATAGAGGTACACACTTCGTTAATGAAACAATTTAAGCACTGATGAAAGAATTTCAGATCCATCACCAAAAGAGTACCCCTTATCACCCACATGTGAATGTCATGGTAGAAGCTTTCAACAAAGTATTGGAGAACACACTCACAAAGATATGTAATTCCAATTGGAATGACTGGGACGTGCACATCCCTTCCTTGTTATGGGATTATAGGACCACATGCAAGAAGTTGATAGGGAAGAGACCTTTCAGGATGGTCTACAGTCAAGAAGAAATCATGCCAATGGAATATATCATCAGAAGCCTGCGCATCACAGGTTTCACTAATATGGTCTAGCCTAATATTATGGAGGAACGATTGGTGTAACTGGTTGCCTTAGAAGAAGATCAGTTCATTGCTAACTTCCATCAATAAGTGCAGAAGGCACGCGAGAAGGCCTGGCATGATAGGCACATCAGGAAAAAAGTATTCAAGGAGGAAGATTTGGTCTTGTTGTATGAAAGTCAGTTTGTGCACTACCCAGGGAATTTCAAGAAACATTGGCTGGTGCCATAAATTGTGGAGGAAATCACTGATGGAGATTCGGTGTGCTTGGCCACTCTTTGCAGTGAAATTTTTCCTGGGTATTTCAATGGAAGATGTTTGAAGCCATATAGAGACAATCTGGTGCCGACCAAATGACTATATGGCTAGAGCATAAGAATCAAAGGGTCCGTGTGAAGCGTAGAGGGAAGGTGCAGACAGATGTGACAAAAGCATAGGGATGATGCGCAAGAGAAGAAACTAGCCATTGAAACAATGAAACTGGTTGAAAAAGTAATTTTACCATTGGATGGACCAGGTTTTATGCATTTGGTGAGGCGATATTACGGGTTTTTTGATCTTTTTTTCAGAGGTAAGTTGCATTTAATGAAGATCTGATCATTTTTACCTTATATTTTTTATAAAAGGAAGGGCGCAAGTCACAATTGGTTCCTTGGCTTTCTGAATACTTTGCGCCCTGATATTATCTGTGATTTGTGTTATACATATGACTGCAAGTACTGTATGTCTAGCTGAGAGACCCCATCTGATGTGAGAAATTATGAGTTTATCTTCTGCCCAAGAATGACGACCACTAATTCGGAGATCGCACTTGCTGAGGAGTACTATGTACCTCTCACAACTTCAACTGAGCTGGGCTCGGACGATGTCCACGAATTAATTCCCCATGGTCGAAGAAGTTGAGTCCACGCCGGCTAAAGGCAAAGCAAAGATATCGAAGTGATCCACCTCGAAGCTGCAAACCTGCCTAAGGAATGTGACATCCCCTTGTTTGGCCACTAAGGATAGGTCACCCATCGGTGACCCCTCAAAGATACCAATGAGCACCATTGAGGATGCCACATATGTCGATTCCATTTCATGGTGACCGCCATATGTCAATTCGTGGAAGACCTCTGCGTGTTCCCTAAAGAATGTCGACCCAGTAAGGGACTACCTCCAGACACCTCGAGTCCCACAGGATGTTCCTTTTACTGAAGATATGTTTGGAAAGTTGCTGAGTGTCAAGTTTGATGACCACGACTTGGCGAATGAAGAAACATTCCCTGAGTTAGTGCCGGGTAATTACTTGCAAAGGATCCTCTACGATGATGTATTGAAGGTTGAGTCGATACCGTGGGCACATGGGCTAAGCAACTTCAAAATTTTGAACCTGCTAAGAATTCTGTATTTTTTTCGGTACCCTATCACTTTCATCTGCATGTGCTAGCTGCTGGCATTAGTTCATGAAGGGTGCCTATGGATCCAGGGCCACATCCCCATCGATGCCACGGTGATCCACCGGATCACCAGCCTACCCAAGAAGGGGCCTCATCCTATGAAGGGATATGGGAAAAACAATGAGCAGAAGGTTGCAACAAAGGTCAAGAAATATTTCAAGGTTGAGCAGGATAACAGAGGATTCTTGGTAAGCCCCAAGGGATAGCTCAACTAGTCTGAGCCAGACATGGGTCCTCTCAGTAATCAGGGAGGTCACGGGTTCGATTTCGAATTTGAGTCCCTCAGGGTCAGGCGTCCTAAAATAGCGCCAACGGTTTATCGCGCGTACCATCCAGATATTCTAGGAAAGTGCACCTGAGTTCTCCGTGAGTTTATTCCTCGGAAAAAAAAGAGAGGATTCTTGGTCCAGACAATTTCGGACCCAGCTGTGCGCCTAGGAACCTTGGTACTAGGTTGAAAGTTGATGAGGAAATTTCGACCAAAGAGGGTCCCCATGCACGTAATTGCACTGGCGGTATCATGTGAGAATGGGATCTACTAAAACTGGTCCCAGTTCCTCTCCGAGGAATTTTTGGAGAATGTGAGCAGTACCATAGAAAAATAGGTCTTTTTCTAGATCATTTTCTTTCTTCTATGCTTCCTTCTCCTCTAAGCTTATGAGGAGGTCATTTGTCCTCTCTCTCTCTCTCCCCCGCCCCCACCCCCCCACCACCTATCTCTCTCTCTCTCTTCCCCTCACTCTCTCTCTGCCTCTCACCCCGTCTCTCTCTCCCCCTTTCTCTCTCTCTCTCTTTCTCTCTCTACCTCTCTCCCCCCCTCCCTCTACCCGCTCTTTCTCTCACCACCTCTCTCTCTCTCTCTCTCTCTCTCTCTTCCCCCCCCTCACTCTCTCACCCCACCTCTCTCTCTCTCTCTCTCTCACCCTTGATTTTTCCCTTTCCTTGTCTCTCTGTCCTCTCTTTCTCTCTTTCTCACACAGAAACACCCACACACACGCTCTCCCCTCCTCTCTCTCTCTCACTCTCTCTCTCTCTCCCCCACCCTCACTCTCTCTCTCCCCCTCCCTCTCTCTCTCTCTCTCTCTCTCTCTCCCTCTCCCTTCCTATCCCTCCCTCTGTCTCCCACCCTCGTACTCTCTCTCTCTCTCACTCTCTCTTTCTCTCCCTCACCTTCACGCTCTCTCTCTCTCTCTCTCTCTCGCACGTCCCCTCTCTCTTTCTCTCCCCTCTCCATCTCTGTCTCTCTTTCCCCCCAAATCCCTCTCCCCCTATCTCTCTCTCTCACTGCTTGTCCCCCCTCACTCTCTCTCTCTCTCTCTCTCTCTCTCTCTCTCTCTCTCTGTATATCTCTCCCCCTCTCTCCCTCTCTCCCTCTCTCTCTCTCACTCTCTCTTTATCTCTCTCCTCCCTTCTCTCTCTCTCTCTCCACCCTTGTGCTCTCTCTCTCTCCCACCCTCTCTCTCTCTCTCTCTCTCTCTCTCTCTCTCTATCCCCCCACCCTCGCTCTCTCTATTTCTCTCTCCCTCTCCCCCACCCTCGCTCTCACACACACACACTCTCTCTTTCGCTGCCTCTCCCCTCTCTTTCTCTCTCTCGCTCTCTCTCCCCTATGTCTCTCTTCCCCCCTTCTCTTTCTCTCCCCTCTCCATCTCACTCTCTCGTCCCCCCCTATCTCTCTCTCTCTCCATCTCTCCCTCCCTCCCTCTTTACCCTCTCCCCCTCGTCTCTCTCTCTCTCTCTCTCTCTCCCTACCCCCCTTTATGTATCACTCCCCCGGTCTCTCCGCCCCTCTCTCTCTCTCTCTATCTCCCCCCTTCTCTCTCCCCCCCCTCTCTCTCTCTCTCTCCCTCTCTCTCTCTCTCTCTCCCTCCCTATTTCTCTCACCCCCCTTCTCTCTCTCTCTCTCCCCCCCCTGCTCTCTCTATCTCTCCCACACCCCCCCCACTCTCTCTCTTTCTCTCCCCTCCCTATCTCTCTCTCTCTCTCTCTTTCCCACTCTCCCTCTCCCCCACTCTCTCTCTCTCTCTCTCTCTCTCTCTCTCTCTCGCTCTTTCTCTCTCTACCCCCCCTCTCTCTCTCTCCCCCCCATCTCCCCCTTCTCTCCCCCCACCTCTCTCTCTCTCTCTCTCTCTCTCTCTCTCTCTATTGCCCCTCTGTCTCTCTCCCCCCTCCTTCTCCCTTTCTTTCTCTCACACACACACTCCTTCTCTCTATCACATACACACTCTCTCTCACTCTCTCCCTTTTTCTCACACACACATACTCTCTCCCTCTCTCTATCTCTGTCACTCTCCTCTATCTCTCTTTCTCACACACACTCTCTCTCCCCCTCTTTTTACCCCCTCCCTCCTCTCTCCCTCTCTCTCTCTTTCTCTCTCTCTCTCTCTCCCAACGTCGCTCTGTCTCTCTCTCTCTCTCGCTCTCTCTCCCATATCTTTCTCTCGTCCCCCCTTTCTTTCTCTCCCCTCTCCATGTCTCTCTCTCACCCCCCCATATCTCTCTCTCTCTCTCTCTCTCTCTCTCTCTCTCCTCCCACACCTTCTCTCTCCCCCCCCTCTCTATCTCTATATGCTTCTCACCCCCTATCCCCCTCTCTCTCTCTCTCCCCCGCCCCCCTCTCTCTCTCTCTCTCTCTCCCCCCCCCTCTCTCTCTCTATTTATCTCACAACCCTCTCTCTCTATCTCTTAGCCCCCTCTCTCTCCCTCTCTCTGTCGTTGTCTCTCTCTCTCTCTCTCTCTCTCTCTCCATCACCTCTTGCTCTCTCTTCCCCTACATCCCCCTCGTCTCTCTCTCTCTCTCTCTCTCTCTCCATCCCCCCCCCCCCCTCTCTCTCTCTCTCTCCCCCACCCTTACGCACTCTCTCTCTTTGTCTCTCTCCCACCCTATCTCTCTCTCTCTTCCCCCTCTCTCACACACACACTGACACTCCCTCTCTCCCTCACACACACACACTCCCTCTCTCTCTCACAAACACATACACGTAAACACACACACTCCCTCTCTCTCACACACACACATACACACAAAAACACACGCTCCATCTCTCTCTCTCTCTCTCTCTCTCTCCACACGCACAGGCACTCTCTCTCTCTCTCTCACACACACACACACATACTCTCTCTCTCTCTCTCTCTCTCTCTCTCTGCCTCCCCCCCCCCCTCTCTCTCCCTCTCTCTCTCTCTCCCCCTCGCACTCTATTTGCCTCTCACCCCTCTCTCTCTCCCTCTCTCTCTTTATTCGACCATCTATTTCTCTCTGTCTCTCTCCTTGTCCCTCTCTCACTCTGCCTATCTCTCTCTCTCTCTCTCTCTCTCTCTCTCTCTCTCTCCCCCGCTCTCTCTCTCTCGCCCTCCATCCCCCTCTCTCTCTCTATCCCCCTCCGTGCCCCCCCCTCTCCCCTCTCTCTGTCACACACTCTCTCTCTCTCTCTCTCTCTCTCTCTCTCTCTCTCTCTCTCTCTCTCTCACTATCACTCTCTCTCTCTCTCTCTCACTCTTGAGGGATTGGATGGATGCATGCATGGACGGATGGATTGAGGGAGGGACAGATGGATATCTCATTGTCCTTCAATGTTATACCAAATTTGTGTTGGTTATCCCAATGGTCAACTGAAATGGCGGGAAAGATGTGGACCGACCACCAGCAAGCACTCAGGAAGTGGCCTTTATTAATAGGAATTACTACCTCCTTTTGATAGAAATCCTTGCTATCTTCTGGACATTACTGACCCCAATAGGAACACTAGGATTGGAGGGATTTCCACCTGCAGCACCCAAATATTTGGCAACATTCGACATCCCGAAATTGGTATGCAAACTCACACACACTCTCTCTCTCTCCCTCTCTCCTCCCTCCCGCTCTCTCTCTCCCCCCTCTCCCCCTCGCACTCTCTCTCTCTCTCTCTCCCCCTCACACTCTCTCTACCTATCACCCCTCTCTCTCTCCCTCTCTCCCTTTCTCCGCCTCTCTCTCTCTCTCTCTCTCTCTCTCTCTCTATCTCTCCCTCTCCCTCTCCCTCTCCCTCCATCTCCCCTCTCTCTCCCCTATCTCTTGCTTCTCTCTCTCTCCCTCTCACACACACACACTCTTCCTCCCTCTCCCCCCTTCCTCCCTCTCTCTCTCTCTATGTCACACACACACTCCCCCTCTCCCTCTCTCGCCCCTCCCCTCCCTTTCTCCCACTCACACACACAAACTTACTCTCTCTCACACACACACACAATCTCTCTCTCTCTCTCTCTCACACACACACACACACTCGCTCTCTCTCTCTCCCCCCCTCTCTTACTTTCCATCTCTCTCTTCCCCTCTCTTCCTCTCCATCTCTCCCTCTCCCCATCATTATTATCATTATATTAAATGATTATTGTATCATTTCACATCTATAATCCACATCAAGTAGCAAACAAAAACATGTTATCAATTAAAAATTAAAAATCATCATATTATCTAAAAAAACACAATCATTATATCATCAAAGAAACAATAAACATATTATTATCATATAAAATATACAAAAGAAAAAAATACATACATAAACACAGACACATTAGACATGCAAAATATTTCAACATTATATTATGTTACACCAAAATTATTTCATGTAGTTAGCATAAGCACATCATGGTATGACATAAACAAACAAAAATTACTTTTATTTAAAAGTATGCAGAAAATAGACCATACAAAAACACATAAACATTATAACTAAGAATACAGATTTAAATTATGGACGAAGAATAGAACATAGAAATCTAAAAACACTCTTACTTAGATCTGTCAAGAAGGAAGAGACATAGTAAAAATAAAGACAAAAAAAATAAAAAATAAAAATTTAAAAACATTATATCTTAAGGCTAGACAAATACCGAAGAATGGAAAGTAAGTGTACGGAAACGTGCAAGACAATGTATGATTTTACAGTTGAGGAAAATCCCAAATATGATTCAATTTTCCCATTCAAGAAAAATATCAGATATCAAATATAATTTTGTTTGTTGGTGATTTTCCCATTCAAGAAAACTTGCTCAAAGGACTGTTCCCCACAAGGTGACTTCGTTCTCGTTATTTTGAGATCAGGGCAAGAAGATAGAAAGAAAGGTAAATGAGATAAGGTCAGGGAAAGAAAATATAACATTCACATATATAAAATCGAAAGAAAAGTAATAATTAAAAACAATAATGGAATTAGGTAGCCAGAACAAAACAGAGCAATTTAATAACAGAGCCATTAAAGATTAAAGATCAAAGGACATAGTAGATTAATGCAATTAGGGATCGAGCTTAGATATTAGGCCTGGTAGATACTAAAGGAGGAGACATAGACATAGTTCAGAGATGAACTCACGTTTAGATCCAATCACTAATCCAGAGGTATTGCAATCACGTCAAAACAGGGTGAGGGGAAGGTGAATTGCAGAAATGACAGATTGATATGGAGGGTCAAGGGCTTTGACGAAAAAGGAAAAGAACATTGAAAATTCAATTCTACTTTAAACTGAAGAATATAAAATAAATCCAAGAAACACATACCTGCAACAAATACTCTCTGGTTCCGTCCTCCTCTCTATTGATGACACAACGTCTTTCATTCGTCCATGCATTCATCGATGGTCACTTCATTCGTCTCTATCAAAAGCTATAGATAAAACACTTGTAGTCACAGTAACCGAAAACATTGACATTATACAGTTACAGAGAAAATCGATGATAGAAGATGAAGAGGAGGATGTACAGATGATAAAAGAAGAAGTGGAAGATGAACTTGGAACATACAGATAATAGAAGAAAAAGAAGATGAACTTGGAACTATTAGTTGAGAGGTAGCTATATATATATATACACGTATTCCCTAAACAAAAATCTTGATGGACCGGCTTACCACCATAACATCTATAGCCAAAGAAAAAAAGCTTGAGATGCTTTTCAAGCAATTCTTTTTCCACATCCAAGTCATCTGGTTCAAACTATTTTGGTTTTCTTAAATTTAAATTTTGAATGTTGACGCTTGAATTTGAAATTAAGGTGTAGTCTTTGATATTCGATAATAATAAGTACTTTATTAATCTTGGCGGAGGCCCTTTCTGGTCCTCTGCCTTCTGTTGTCACCAATTAGGTGTGTGTTCCTCCACTGTTTCCGTTTTCAATTAGAGCATTGTTTCTGCCCTCAATTTTGATGAAGCATTCAAATGATATATTTTTTAATAATATATATCTTATTTTATTTTAGTTGAAGTGGAAATGTAAAGTTTCTTTTCTAATTAAATCGTTTTGTTTTTAAATATAGAGAATTGTAGATGATATAATAATTATGATAAATGTTTATTAAAATAAAATTTTATTGAAAATTTAAATAGGTGTTTTGAAATTTTTAGTTTTTAATATAAGTAAAAGGTTAAGAAAATTCGAATTATTTCTCTCTCTCCTACATCTCTCTCTCTCTCTAGAACTCTCTCTCCCCCGTTCTCTCTCTCTATCCCTCACAGACACACTCACACTCTATCTCTCACTACCTTCCCCGCCCTCCCTCTCCCTCTCCCTCTCCCTCTCCCTCTCACATAAGCACTCTCCCTCTCTCTCTCTTTCACACACACACACACACCCTTTCTCCCTCTCTCACCCCACACCTCTCTCCCTCACACACACTTCATCTCTCTCTCTCTCTCTGCCTCACAGACACACTCACACTCTCTCTCTCACTACCTCTCCCCCCCTCTCCCTCTCTCTCTCTCTCTCACACACACACTCCCTCTCTCTCTCTCTCTTTCACACACACACACACACACCCTTTCTCCCTGTCTCACTCCACCCCTATCTCCCTCACACATACTCCATCTCTCTCTCTCTCTCTCTCTCACACACACACACAAAGTCTCTCTCCCCTCCTCTCTCTTTCTCTCTCCCTCTGACCCTCTCTCTCTCACTCTATCTCTCTCTACCCTGCCCTCGCTCTCTCTCTCCCACCCACCCTCGCTCTCTCTCTCTCTCAAATCCCCCCTCTCTTTCTCTTGCCTCTCCATATCTCTCTCTCTCCCCCTACCTCTCTCTCTCTCTCTCTCCCCCTTCTTCTATCCCCCTCATTCTCTCTCTTTCTCTCCCTCTCTCTCCCTCTCCCCCCCTCTCTTTCTCTCTCTCCCCCCATCTCTCTCTCTGTGTGGCACCCTTCTCTCTCTCTCCCCCCCTCTCTCTCTCTATGCCCCCCTTCTCTCTCTGTATCTCTCCCCCTTGCTCTCGCTCTATCTCTCCCTCTCACCCCCCCTCTCTCTCCCTCTCTCTCTCTCTCACTCTTTCTCTATCCCCCTCTCCCCCCTCTCTCCCCTCCCTCTCTCTATCTCCATCTCCCTCTCTCTCTCTCTCTCTCTCTCCCCCTCTTTCTCTCACCACCCTCTCTCTCTCTCTCTCCCCCTCTCTCTCTTGCTCTCTCCCCCATATCTCTCTCTCTCGCTATCTCTCCCTCTCCCTCTCTCTCTCTCTCCTCTCTCTCTCTCTATATCATCCCCGCTCGCTTTCTCTCTCCCCCCTGCCCCCCACTCTCTCTCTCCCCTTCCTCTATCCCTCTCTCTGTCTCTACCTCTCCTCTCTCTCTCTCTCCCTCTCTCTCACACACACAATCTTTCTCTCCCCTCTCAGCCCCCCTCCCCCCCCTCTCTCTCTCTCTCTCTCTCCTATCTCTCTCTTTCACACACACACACACGCAATCTCTCTCTCTCTCTCTCTCTCTACCCCACCCTCGCTTTCTCACTCACTCTCTCTCTCTCTCTCACTCCCACTCCTCTCTCTCTCTCTCTCGTCCCCCCTCTCTTTCTCTCCCCTATCCATATCTCTCTCTCTCTCTCTCTCTCTCTCTCTCTCTCTCTGCCTCTCTCTCTCCCACCTGCCCTCTCTCTGTCTCCCACCTCTCTCTCTCTCTCTCACCACTCTCTCTCTCTCTCTCTCTCTCTCTCTCCTCCCCCTATCTCTCACCTAATTCGCCTCTCTCCCTCTCTCTCTCCTCCCAATATCTCTCACCTCATTCACCTCTCTCTCTCTCTCTCTCGTCCCCCCTCTCTCAACCCCCATATATGTCTCTCTCACTCGTCTCTCTCTATCTCTCACACACACCTGCTCTCACTCTCTCTCTCCCTCCTTCTTTCACCGCCCTCCCCCCCCCCCCTCTCTCTCTCCCCCCCGCTCCTCTCTCTCTCTCCCACACACACACACTCCCTCTCTCCCTCTCTCGTCCCTGCCTCCCTCTCTGTCACATACAAACGCACTCCCTCCCTCTCTCTCTCTCTCTCACACACACACACACACTTACCCGCTCTCCCTCTCTCTCCCCCTCGCTCTCTCTCTCCCTCTCTCTCTCATCCCCGCTCCCTCTCCCTCTATAGCTCTCTCTCCCCTTGCTCTCTCTCTCTCCCACACACACACATTCCCTATCTCCCTCTCTTGCCTCTGTCACCCTCTCTGTCACATACAAACACACTCTCCCTCTCCTCCCACCCCGCCCTCCTTCCCCTCCCTCTTTCTCTCTCTCCCTCACTCTCTCTCTCTCTCCCTCTCTCACCACCCCCTCTCTCTATCCCCACCTCTCTCTCTCTCTCTCTCTCTCTCTCTCAACCTCCCTCCATCACCTTCTCTCTATCTCTCTCCGCCCCCCCCCTCTCTCTCTCTCTCCACCCCCCCCCCTCTCTCTCTCTCTCTCTCTCTCTCTCCATCCCTCTCTATCCCCTCTCTCTGTCTCTCTCTCTCCCCCTCTCTCTCTCTCGCTCTCTCCCCCCCCTCCTCGCTCTCTTCCCCTCCCCCCTCTCCCCCCTGCTCTCTCTCTCTCTGCCCCCCTCCATCATCATCTCTCTTCCCCCCCCTCCCCCTCTCTCTCTCTCTTCCCTCCCCTCCCCCTCTCTCTCTGTCCCTCTCTACCCTCGCTCCCCCCTCCCTCTCTCTCTCGACCCCGCCTCCCCCCTCCCTCTCTCTCTCGCCCTCCCCCCTCCCTCTCTCTTTCGCCCTCGCCCCCTCCCTATCTCTATCTCACACACACACACACACACTCTCTCTCTCACCCCCTCCTCTCTCTATCACACACACACACACACACTCCCTGTCTCACCCCCCCTCTCTCTCTCACACACACACACTCCCTCTCTCGCCCCCGCCTCTCCCCCTCACTCTCTCCCTCTCCCCCCAGTCTCTTCCTCTCTTTTTCCCTCTCTGCTTCTCTCTGTCTTTGTCTCTCCTCTCTCTCTCTTTCTCACACACACACTCTCTCTTCCCCTCCTTCCCCTCTCTCTGTCCCCTCCTCTCTCTCTCTCCAACCCTCCCTCTCTCACTCTCTCTCCCCCACCCTCTCTCTCTCTCTCCCCCCCACCCTTGCTCTCTCACTCTTTATCTCTCTCTCTCTCTCCCATCCACACTCTCTCTTCTCTCTCTCTCTCTCTCTCTCTCTCTCTCTCTCTCGTGCACACCCTCTCCCCCCTCTCCCTCCCCCTCTCATCTCCCCCCTCTCCCCCCCCCGCCTCTCCCCCCCTCTCTCCCTCGCCCCCTCTCCCCCCCTCTCTCCCTCTCTATCTATCTTTTCTCCCACCGCCCTCTCTCTCTCTCTCTCCCTCTCTCCCTCTCTCCTCCCCCATCTCTCTCTACCCCTCTCTTTCATATTTCTCGCCTCTCTCTCTCTCCCCCCTCCATCCCCCCCTTCCTCTCTCTCTCTCTCTCTCTCTCCCCCACCCCCCCTCTCTCTCTCTCCCCCACCCCCCCTCTCTCTCTCTCCCACCCTCTCTCTCTCTCTCTCTCTCACACACACACACACACACACACTCCCTCTATCCCTCTCTCGCCCGTTCGCCCTCCCTCCCTCTTTGTCACTCTTTGTCACACATACACTCCCTCTCTGTCTCTCTCTCACACACACTCCCTCTCTCCCTCTCTCGCCCCCACCTCACTCTCTCTCAAACACACACTCGCTCTCTCTCTCTCTCACACACACACACACACACTCTCTCTCTCTCTCTCTCTCTCATTATTATCATTATCATCCCCTCATATTATCATTATTTTTAAACGATCATTGTATCATTTCACATGTACAATCTACATCATGTAGCAAAAAAAAACATGTTATCAATTAAAAATAAAAAATCATCATATTATCTAAAAAAACACAATCATTATGTCATCAAAGAAACAATAAACATATTATTATCATATATAATATACAAAAGAAAAAAATACACACGTAAACACATACACATTAGACATGCAGAATATTTCAACATTATATTATGTTTGACTACAATTATTTCATCTAATTAGCATAAGCACACCGTTATATGACATAAACAAACAAAAATTACTTTCATTTAAAAGTATGCAGAAAATACACCATACAAAAAAACCTAGACATTATAACTAAGAATATAGATTTGGATTATGGACTAAGAATAGAGCACAGAAATCTAAAAACACTATGACTTAGATCTAGCAAGTACAAAAGAAGAAGACATAGTAAAAATAAAGATAAAAAATAAAACATAAAAATTTAAAAACATTATATCTTAAGGCTAGACAAATACCGAAGGATGGATGAGACACAATAGGGAATTTTACTCCCGTATATGGAAACAAAACCAAAAAATAAAACATGAATATAAAATAAATATAACAGTGTTACTTATATGTTAAGTGTTTGAACAAATCCAATAAGTTAGATATTTAAAAATATAAAATAAAATCATGGAAAAGTAGGTGTACGGAAAGAAAGGTAAACGTGAAAGACAACGTACGATTTTTCAATTGAGGAAAATACCACCAAATATGATTTAACGTAAGAATTTTTACCATTGAACAACAAAATACCAAATATGATTTTGTTTGTTGGTGATTTTCCCATTCAATAAAAATATCACATATCAAATATGATTTTGTTTGTTGGTATGTCTCATTAAACTTGCTCAAAAGATTGTTCCCCACAACGTTGGGAAAGAAGACATTTGATAAGACTTAGATTTCCATTTTTGAAGATAAGACTTAGATTGCGAGGTTGAAGTAAATGATAAGTGAAATGTGTGCTCAGACTTGGAAAATAAAAATATTGAAACTGTAGCAACAATAATAATGATAATGGAGACACTATTTTTATAATACAAAAGCGCAAGCGAAAGCTAGATCAACAACAAATACAAAATACATAGCGGGTTTGGGATGTGCGAGAGAGTATTAATGAGCGTTTTGAAATGAGAGACAGGCTGCACAAACGTGTAAATAGATAATGAGAGAGAGTTATGGTTTAAAGGTTCAGCTTATTTTGAGCTCAGGGCAAGAAACAAGTGAGTTTTTTATTTTGAGATCAGGGCAAGAAGATCGAAATAAAGGTAAACGAGATCAGGTCAGGGCAAGAAGATTGGAAAAAAGGAAAAAAACTAAACCAGATATAACATTCACATATATAAAATCGAAAGAAAATTAAAATTAAAAATTAAAAAGAAAATCTAAAGAATAGTAAAAATCTAAAAAATTAAAAAGAATTAATGAGATTGGATAGCCAGAACAGAACAGAGCAATTAAAGATTAAAGATCAAAGGACATAGTAGATAAAAGATGAGATTAATTCGATTAGAGATTGAGCATAAAGATTAGGCCAGGCAGATAGGCAGATACTAAAGGAAGAGACATAGTCGTAGTTCAGAGATGAACTCTGGAACAAGAACATTGAACATTCAATTCTACTTTAAACTGAAGAATATAAAATAAATACAAGAAACACATACATGCAACATATACTTTCTGGTTCCCTCCTCCCCACTGTAAATACCTCACACAACGTCTTCCATTCGTCCATGCATCCATCCCTTCTCGCTGATGGTCAATTCAGTGGCCTCTATCAAAAGCTACAGACAAAGACCCACCAGATGATAGAAGAAGAAGAGGATGTACAGATGATCAGAGAAAACAGATGATAGAAGAAGAAGAGAAGGATGTACAGATGATCAGAGAAAACAGATGATAGAAGAAGAAGAGGAGGAACTATTCGTTGAGAGGTAGCCATATATATATATACATATTCCCTCAACAAAAAAGCTTGATGGACCGTTAAAAGGAGCGGATCACAGCCTACCACCACAACGTCTATAACCAAAAAAACTAAAGCTTGCGATGCTTTTCAAGATATTCTTTTTCCACATCCACGTCATCTGGTTCAAACCAGTTGGGTTTTCTTAAATTCAAATTTTGAAGGTTGATGCTTGAATTTGAGCTTTTCAAGATATTCTTTTTCCACATCCACGTCATCTGGTTCAAACCAGTTGGGTTTTCTTAAATTCAAATTTTGAAGGTTGATGCTTGAATTTGAATTTAAGGTGTAATCTTTGATATTCGGGAATCGGTAATAATAAGTACTTTATTAATCTTGGCGCAGGCCCTTTCTGGTCCTCTGCCTTCTGCTGTCACCAATTAGGTGTGCGTTCCTCCATTGTTTCCGTTTCCAATTAGAGCGTTGTTTCTGCCCTCAATTTCGATGATACATTCAAATGATATATTTTTTTAGTAATACATATCTTATTTTATTTTAGTTGAAGTGGAAATGTAAAGTTTCTTTTTCTGATTAAATCGTTTTTTTTTAAATATAGAGAATTGTAGATGATATAATAATTATGACAAATGTTTATTAAAATAAAATTTGATTGAAAATTTAAATAGGTGTTTTGAAATTTTTAGTTTTTAATATAAGTAAAAGGTTAAGAAAATTCGAATTATTGTCAATAATTTGAAATTAGGAGTATATAGAAAATGTTTCAAGTGAAAAGTGTTTTTTTCTTTCTATTTTCAACTTATTCAAAATCACATAAATCATTTCATTTGAATTTTTAAAATAATTCAACTTCATAATTTTAATTGTTATAGTATTTTATTTTAAAACTTTAAAAAAATTATTATATTTATATATTTTTATAATAATAATTACTTTCTTAAATTGTTTCGTATAGCCTACTCTACAACCCATCCAGTGTGGTAACATCTATAAGTTTGTCTCCTGTTTCTGTCCGTTTAAAATTAAAATTATGTTTTAAATAGAAAATTAATGTGCACTATAATTAAAAAAAAATGAATATACTCTAAAGTAATTAAAAGTAAAAAAAATGTGTGAATGAGATATTTAAATCTTATATTTTTCAAAAAAGTTTCAACAAAATATTTAAATAAACTATTTGAAGTTTTATGTTAACTAATTTATGTAGATTTCAACTTCATATATTTCTATATATAAGAAAAAAATAAGTTTTCATGAGTAAAATTTTTATTTGGTCCTATATATACTCTATTTAGTATTCAAAAATACAATTTAAACAATGAAAAATAACACATTGTATTTTCCACTCTAAAAAGTTTGCACATGAAGAAATGCTTCCATATCATATGTAGGTGAAGAAATTTGTGTTGGAAGTAATGCTTCCATGTCATATGTAAGTGTCATTGTGCGTCCCAAAGTGTCAATCTATAAGTTGTTGATTTCTATATTATAAATTGGAATTGTGTATTGTTTCATGTCTTAGTCATCATTTGTCAAATTCAGTGTTCTATGTACTATATATTGTAACTATTGTGATTAATAAAACAACAGTGTGTGGTTGTTGTGCGCAATCATTGTCTTTACCTCTCTTCAAATTTCTATAAATTTGATCTCTATTGGCTCATGTTAGATCCCTACTTAAGATGGATCTATGCTGGTTAGGTAGAAGAACCTAAAGAAACGTTTATGCAAAAATCCAAATTCTACACTTATAGTAAATTTAGTCATTCCAAGAACTATTGATATATCCACATTCTCTTCATGGTTTTGGTAAACTTAGGGTTTTTCTACTTCCCTTGAAATTTGAAATTGATGAATGTTGTAGCACAATAATTTGCATAATCAAATCTCCTTTGGTAAAATTTTTTGTATGTATTTAGTTAGTAAATAGATATTTCAGATTAAAAAAAATTATCTTTTTTAAAAAAATACATAACATTTTAAAATTATTTATACATAAAAAAGAACATATCAGATATTAATTTAATGTTACATATAATAGGATCAAAATAGGCTCATACTTTTCTACAAAATTTTAAACTCAATTTATAATTTTGGCTATAAGATTTTTTATCTGGATATTTTTTTTTTTCCAATAGGTTAATCAAACTTTGATCTATAGTAACTATTTATTTAATATTAATTTAAAGTCATTCGAAAATAAATATAGATATCAAAAAAATGCTTTGTATACTAAGTGAAACATTCTTTTAAGTTAAATATATAATTTTGAATGAAAATTTAACTATTTCTTGTTTGTTAAAGTATTGTGATTTGTGGAATTAACCTATGATTTAAGAAATTATGACTAAACTAGGTGTTCCCTTCCCTGTTTCAGGGTATGCTAGTATTACAAGGTTACCAGAGAAGCAATGATCATTATATTTCTTTATTTCTATCTTAACACATTCAATATAATTGATAGTATTCATTAGAGTAGAATTCCACTTTTAAGTTTTATTTTGTTTTAATTGAAAATCACAAGTTTTCCAATATTATTTTATATTTTACCCATTTTAAAATTATCTATTTTACCTATTTTCAATACTAATTTAATGTGTGGTATAATTAATAGACAAAAATGATTTGTTCACATTTTTTTGGGTTAATTTTAACTAAAATTTGGTAAAGATCTTTAAAAGCTTGAGTTTAAGTTGTTTAATACGTCAAATTTTAGTGTCCCAGGGTTTGAATCTATTTATATGTTCAAAAATATATTTGAAACAAAAAAATCATAATCATGTTCTAAACTGAATCCCCAAATTCTAGTGAAAGATTCCATTTCATCTGTAAGTTAAACTCTACCCTAATTTTATATGATTTGCAACTAAAGGTAAAGATAAGACCAAACTTAATTTATAAATTTACATTGGAAATATACTCCTTTTAATTCTTATACTTCTAATTTATATATTTATAAAGTTTTTTTTCCCGTTTAAATAGTTTGTGTGGTTTTAAAGAAGTTTATACTTTTTTCTTCCAATTTTAGATATATTTTGTTCATGTTTATTTTGTTTTTTGATAGAATATCTAATGGCTAACATTTTATCAAAAAAATGATCTTAGAGGTTCAGAAAATTTATAGTTAAAAGGATGTATTCCTTAGAAGAAACCAATTTCCAAAATTGCATCTTTGTATTTTACGAACAACTATAATTTTTTTCTAGAGCATTATTCCTTTTAGAATATGATTCCTACAGATCATGTCCTTTGCATATGCAAATATATTTGCATGCTACGCATGTCCATTACCATTTAGGGCATAAATTCTCTCCTTTATGACCTCACTCTGCATTTTATTCCTCCCTTACTAGAAATTACTTAAAAACTGTTATTTTCGACAACTCTAATCTATATGGAATCTCCTCAATACTTTCAATGTAATTGACAACCCCAACTTATTGCACTTTTAGTACGGAATCCCCTTACAAATTTTGACATAACATCTATAACTCATTTCATTTTTAATTCATCATATTTGATTAAGGACACATATTTTCCATATATGGCTACATAATTTATATATGTGACCATAGTCATCTGTAGACATGATTTAAACAATAAGGACAAATGCTCAATTCTATTTTTTGCATCTCTAGTTACAAAATATATAGAAATATCTTAGATTTCATTGTTAGGCACACAAATTAATAAGAGTTTAGTTTATAATAAAATACACTTCTACATGATTCCTTCTTCATGTTTAGCCCAAGAATAATGTTATTGTATCTTAAAACCACTTTTGGATATTTTTTCATTTCATGATCACAATCAGTATCACTTGCAACATGATAAGAATAAGAAAAAATGTTGAAATCCCAAATTTTTGGATTTCATAAACATACTTACTAACTATTCATTCTTGATCATTATGTTAGATATTTTATTTTGGGTTTCATAAGCATACTTAATAACTATTCATTATTTATCATTATGTTAGATATTTTCTATTATTTCTAGCTCTCCTGTATCGGTTCAGATGTCATGTACATTAAGGAAAACTTGATTCTGAATCATGTAGTTGTTGCTTATGGTGATAAAATTGAGTTTTCATGTATTTAATTAAGGAATCTAAATCATCTAGTCGTTGCTTATGATGATAAAATAAATTCATCTAGATGTTTGAGGCTATTATCATGGAACTTCCACCACTTGTCAAGTGTGTGTCCATTCAAAATTCAAATTTCAATGCTTCTTTTTAGGGAGGACATAATGTAGTGGCAGCACTATTTTGATAAATACTTGGGTTCTAGTGTTTTTTTTATGGGGTTGATATACATATTAGAATATATCTATTTTAGTCCAATAATTTTTAAGCATTGAGAGGGATTAAAATAAAATAAAATCATAATTGATCACATAAAAGACCTAGGTTAAAATAGATCTATATTGATTTATTCTTTTATTAGAGATTTCTAGTATTAGTATGGCGAGTTATTATTTTAATTTTATTTTACATTTGTATGAGTTTTGTATTTTTTTCCATTTAATTAATTAGCAACAAGACTACTCCCATAGCATGCCCACATGCATATGTCTCCACTTTGAATGTCTATTGTAAGTTTAGTAATTCTAGAGCCAATTCTTGATTGATCTTCTTCTTTAACACTAAAAAGGATCTTCGCTGACCCTTTCCCCACTAGAAACTCTTGACATTTCACATTGTGGTGTGGAGTGGTGTTGCTACTACTGAAAAGAAAAATTATATTAATTTCTTCAAGTACTATACCGCCTTAAAAAACTCCCAACCTCAAAAATATTTAGTAAGCCTTTCCGACCAATTATTGACGACCACCATCTTGGAAGGATCTATCTTCAAATATCCTACACCTATCACATATACCAAATAAACTAAAGGATATTGTGAAAAATCACACTTCTTGAGTCGTGCCAACTATTAGTGCTTCTTTAAAGTCTCTAGCGCCTACATCTAATGTGAGATGTGCTCTATTAAGTAGCAATGTATACTAGTAAATCATATGAATAAACAATAAAAAATGAACTTATAAAATTGCACAATATATCATTCATTAACTTCATGAATGTAGTTCGTTCATCACATAGGCCAAATATTATAACTAACCACTCATACGAACCTTGTCTTATTTTGAAGGTGGTCTTCTAGGTGTCCTCGTCTTTGACTCAAACTCGGTGATACCTTTATTTTAAGTCTAGCTTGCTTTAATATTTATCTTGTTGCACAATATATCATCTATTCTCGGAAAGGGGTACCCATTCTTCAACATAATTTTGTTTAAAAACTTGTAACCTGTTAGTGTCAATATGTTAGTGATCAAGCATACTCTTTTAGTTAAGTTGCTAGTAGTCATAGGCCAAAATTTTTTGTCTTTTCAAACAAATTTTCAAAATAAATTTTGCTCATTGAAGGATTCTAGGTCAAAAATTTTTCTCCCTTCATCTCATCCATGGAAATTATCACTTTAAAGGTCATCCCATTCATTTTCATTTATAATTATTGGGTCATTCACTCCATGATCTGAAAGGAGTGTATTAGTTCTGTTGTGCTAAGTGTCCTTTCAGTTAATTAAACATGTTCAATTTGTCTTCAGGTGTTTTCTTAAGGAATGAGAGATTTAACAATGAAATATCTATGAATTACTGAAATTTAAGCATGTAAATAAGCCTTAAAAAAACTGAACAACAATGTATAATAGAGACAAACATTCACACATAAGTTTTACATAGTAGGCATAAGGAAGCAGTTCACCCCTCTTGGGCTACATCTGTTGGTCCAGCTCCTAATGGCATGTCCCTCTTTGTCATTATGTTCAACATATGTTTGCGGGCCTCTAATGGCTATTTTATCTACACCAATGGCTCCAAAATGCTCAAATGAGTCTAGGTAGACTATTGTTTCACCAAAATTGGTCAAAAATTGACCTCCTAATGCATCTTTCCTAATGTCAGCTAGAAAAGCTACACTAAATGTCGAGACCGTCAGATTAACTGCAGATAAATTGACATTGAACCCAAAATTTGGGGGCACGCTCCAAATTGGGCAGGTGGATAAGGTTAACATTAAATGGTGAGTGGCAGGGTGGTCACATGCCACCCCCGCCAAATACTCCACTATGGCTTGAACTCCCTGCCGTTAAAAACTGGAATCGGGAGTTACGGGTTCTATAACCCGCCACCTAAATTTCGAAATAAAACTTAACTTCTGCATGTGAACGTAGCTCGCAACAAATCCCGCCGGATGAGGTTGGAACTTGGAGTACGCAACATTCTAAACTTTGAAACTGTCACATTTAACATTTAAAATTTCTGCATGTGAACGGGTTCTTCGTGCCAATGGTTTCGTTTTGATGTTATGGTTACCATGTGGCCATGGTTCTGGGTAGATGGACATGTGGTATGGGGGCTGGCCTCCTAAGGCCTCATCACATATTTTTTTAAACTTCAAATATTACCGACAACCTATAGGCTTAAGTAACACCCCACAGGCGGAACGGTAAGATGTCTTGCATGCAGAGAGGAGGTCGCGAGTTTGACCACTGTTGACTCCACAAAATTTTTCTCTATTCTTGTGAGGACATGTGGCAGCCTGCGGGCTTTCCATGTGTCACTCAGTCATTCACCCAACCAATAACACATCGAACGACTCAGATTCATCACCGTACCTTAAACATCCAAAAGTGCACCATGTGCCATGTGGCGCCACCACACTGGCTTTGAAGAAAATGGAATATTACCAGAATATTCTTTTGATTGTACCTACAAGCTGACTGGGCATCCAGTCACCAAAATTTTCATGTTTAGGAAAATGAACAGAATGTGATATCTTCCTCATACGAAATCAGTTTTTCAAACCATTCACGGTGCTGGAATCGTAACAACGAGAGATTTTCGGTCGCTCAGGTTTGGACCTGTTTTGAGCACTTTCATTTTTTAGCATATGACTTTATCTCCTGATCACACCTCCCCATTGGGAAGATCTTGGACCCCAAAATACTTTAATCACCTATTCAGAAGACGAGGGAACAACTCCCTCACCTTTTCCACTTAAATCCATCTTTCCGTACTTGGTTTTTTGCACTTGAGCCCAATACAAAAATAATCAACACTTCCTCTTTTACAAGTGCATGTCCTCTTGTCAAGGATGGCATCTTCCTTGAGCTCGTCCAGAAATTCTGGCGAGAAATATTCTATTTATGGCAGCTGAATGTCACTCCCTTGATCATCAATCAATGGAGGCTCATACAAACATAATTTTTCCACATTGACAATGGAATACATTTGCATCTATGAAGGAAATTCAAGTTGAAATGAATTATTACCAACTTGTTTAATAATATTTAATGGACCATAAGGAATAGGCTTGAGCTTTTTCCCTTCTCCTTGCATCCTTTCTTTGCTTATGTTAACCATACTTCATCTCCTTCTTGAAACTTCTGATCAACTCTATGTTTTTCATGTCTCTCCTTATACTTGCTTTGACTCTTCTCAAGATGTTCTTGAACTTGATGATGAATAATCTGAATTTTCTCAATGAACTCTCGAGCCTTGTCAATATCACTATTCCCATCAATTGCAACATCCTTCTCATAGATGAAGTCTAATGGCGATTTTGGCAAAGACCCAAAGCAGGCTTCAAAAGGTGAAGTATTTGTAGAAGAGTGCTTGGCCCGGTTGTAAGCTTCTTGAATGTAATGCATTTTTTCATCCCACAACTTAGGATGCTTGCTGCAATATCCTCTCAATAGATGCACAATGGTCCTGTTCACCACCTCAGTTTGGACATCAATTTGCGGATGAAAAGTATTACTCTTTTTAACTTCATGTCCATCATCTTCAAAATATTGGACCAAAAATTCCCAACGAACCTGGAATTATTGTCACTAACAATATAAGTTGGAAAACCAAAATGAACCCATGCATGTTGAAAATTAATTTCAGCAGTTTGTTCAGTAGTAATGGTTTTCTTACATGGCATACATATACACATTTTACTGAATCTATCCACAACTACATAAAGATAATCATGTTGTTTGTTGACATAGGTAGACCTCCAACAAAGTCCATGGAGACACTCCCCCACGGCCTTGATGGTAGTGATAGTGGTGTGTACAACCCAAGCTTCCTATTTCTAGGCTTGCTTGTTGCACACATAGAACATCCTCTTATAAAATGTGACACACTATCTATCATGTGAGGCCAATAACAATACCTTTGTAGATGTGCCACTATTTTTCTTACCCCAAAGTGACTAGCAATAAGTGAGGAATGAGCCTCTCACATGACACTAAGTCTCTCTCCTTGTGGTATACTTAACTTTCCCAAGTGAAACAGTAAATTGTTATGCAAGTGATAATAATTTTCCTCAACTTGATTCCCTTCACTCAAACTAGCATACACATTCTTAAAATCAACATCAGATGCATACTGTTCTATGTAACTCTCATGTAAAATAGAATCATTTTTAAGAAAACTAGAAGCACTTATAATAGGCCTTGAAATCATATCATCAAATTTATTGAAAATACACTTCTTGTACCTTATAACCAAGTGAAATTGTTGAAGAAATCCCATCCACCTGAAATGTCATGATTTCTTCAATTTTGTTTGCAACTGCAAGTACTGTAGCGGTTGGTCATCAATATGAATAATTGTCTCTTTACCCATCAAGTAGTGTTCCCTATTCTTGGCACTTTGTACCAACGCATACAACTCTTTGTCATATGTTGGATAATTGATTACATCACCATTGAATGTTTCAGAATGAAAAGAGATAGGCTTACCATGCTGCAAAAGTACTGCGCCCATGGCATAATCACTAGCATCGGTCTATATCTCGAATGGTTGTCTCAAATCCGGTAATGCAAGAACCGAAGATGAACTGATATTGTCTTTTAAAGCTTCAAAAGCTTGCTATTTTTCCTCCCCAGTGGATGTCTTTCTTCACACTTTTCACTGCATGCATAGGAGTTGCTATGGCAGAAAATGTAATGTTCCAAAATTTTAGCCTTGCAGCTAAATGGAACATTAGAGTTAGCAGCAGTTCTAACCGGTAAATAAATTTGTAGAAAATCCCATAAGTCTCCTAAGGAGGAATATAATACTCCAAATGTGAAAGGGGATACTCTTTCTAGCCTAATAAAACACCTCCATGTGTGAACAGGGATAAAATAAAACTGCTTTGACTAAGTCAACAACGCAGTTGTGGAGGAGGAGGAATCCACGGAGGAATAACACAGTTTTGGAGGGAGATGTATCTTTGGATAGAGATGCCCTAATTGAGTGGGGCCAAGGGCAAGAAAACTCATATCTTATATAAGGAAGAGGATGGCAGGATTATTCTTCATGTTTTAGATTATTATTCTTGTCTGCCAAGACTTGTTGCTACTTTGCTACTTAGCAGGGTTGCAGTGCTGTTTAGTCTGGGTGTTCTCAAGCGGGAATCCCACCTCTCTCCTTGAAAAGACTAATTGGGAGATTTTGTATTCATCATTCCACATCATTTTTTCAGGCCAAGCTTCATCCTACATCATCAACACAGTTTTTCTAGAGATTGTGTAGTGTTACTGGGTGCAGTAGTGGAAGGGATTGGAATCCTAGTTCCTAAGATAGTTTCTCATTTGACGAAGGTTTCCTTAACTTGAGAGATCTATTTGGAGAGCTCCAGAGCTTATTTCAGATTTTTGGTATCATAAGACACATTTCCCATACATTCCTAGTGCTGTTCCACCTAGGGAATGTATTATTTTGGAGGCAGTACTCAGTGCATGGTTTGGTGGCTCCGTTGCAGTGTTTCCTTGTGATTGAGAGGTTCATCCTTTCATGGGAGGAAACCCTTGAGGGATCTACAGCATATCAGACATATTTCAGCCTTATACACTCATGTACTTTAGTGTTGCAGTGGTTATTCAGTAAATTACTGAATATCACATTTTGTATGCAGAGTGTTTGACAAGAAACCCTTGTCGGGTTCTCTTGTAATTTGTATAAGGAGACTAGATCTCTGTTCTTCAGCATTATCAATCAATATATGAGTATATATATGCGTTTTTTTTATTTTCTAAGTTAAAATCCTCATAATACTGCGTAGTCACCTTATGCAACAACTACGGTAAAATACAGTTTTGCTGTTTTTAGTCATTTTCAACTACACTAGTGTGGGGGGTCTGTTTAACCCACTTAGTTTCATTTATTTATGATCTCTTATTTTATTTAGATTATATATGGATTTATCTATGGGATCCAAGTGATCATTTTACTATTTTATTACATATGTTGTTGGAAATGCGTTTTTAGTCCACGATTCATGAGCTGTTCTAGATTCGAAACATTGCAATGGTATCAAAGCATGATCTCTGGCTTAGCCTGTGAGATCTAGCTATCAGAGGAAGGAGAGATGGACAGAAGCCAGAAAGCTTCAGTATGTGAAGGGAGAGAGGAATACAAGCTTACAAATATTCTTCCAAAATATATGTAGAGCTTTCAAGGAGAGCTGAAGAAAATGAGATGGGAGATGGGATCTCCAAGGGAGCTTGGATCTAGATATGAATCTAGATTTTCACATGGTGAGTGTGAGCATGCAGCTACGCACCATGATGCATAGCGCAATCAAGTGCCTAGATCTATCTTGAGAGGGATGGGAGGAGGAAAAATGCCTTAAGAGGGGAACTCTTAGTAATTTGTTGCAGGAGTATGAATCTCAAAGTGAGAGGTTTAGAGATCATACTAATTTCCAGGAGTTTTGCAAGATCCAAGTGGAGAAGAGAAAGCAGCAGGATGCAGATAGATTTCTTCTATCTACTTTTTCTGAATCACCTACATGTTCAGCTAGAGCTTCGGTGAAGGAGCTAGATTCCTATTTGCAGTTGCACCATATTTCTGAAGATGAAGCCATCATAGTAGAAACGATGCATTTTAGAGGTAAGGCTCATTCATGGTGGATTTTTGAATCTTGTTCTTTAAGGAATGCAAACACTTCCTCTTATGGAAGGTTCATAGAAACATTGGTGGGAAGGTTTGGTGAAAAAATTCCTAAGACACATGAGCAAGGAAAACTTGGGAAAATAAAACCCTTACATGTGATGGAGGAAAATCCACTTCAGAAAACCATGGGAGAAGTTGACATCTTGCATTACACTTTTTCAGAAGCAAGACCTCCAGTTCATATTCTTGACCAAGAGGGCATGGGGATCTCCTTTTTACAGGAGGATCCAACTATTGAGATGTTTCCCATACACATTGATGAGGATGAGGGAAACAACGCTATCACATCTAGAGCACATCCAGTGCCTCATGCAGAGGAAGGAGGAGCACATGCTCCAATAGGAGCGATTATTGCATCTTTGCAAGGAATTCCTCAGGATCTCATACATGGACGTCCAAGCACAATCAGGGAGCAGCATGATTATGCAGCATTGCAGCTGGATGGAGGAGGTAGGGAGGAAGAGAAACATCACTTGATGAGAGGCACACATCGTTCTGTATTTCAGAGAGCCAAGGCAAGGAAGAGGGAGAATGATTTGTGCTATAAAAGCAGGGGTGTTAGCTTGAGGGGTCCTAACCCAGGTTTGGTGTGCAAGGTTTTCCAAAAAACCCCTATAATACTAGCCCTTTCGGTAGTGACCCACTTGCACAGGTGACAGTCTCACCTGAAGTAGTATGGGTGGGTGCTGGAACCAGGTTTCCACAACCTGAGAAAGGAAGGGTAAGGCAAGTAGGGTTGCATTCAGTTCATATTAACTTGTCTCTACGCAAGGTTAAATATGTATCCAATTGCAACCATTTGCACTATATCTACACTTATATGATTTTCATAACATCAAAACAACGTTACATAACCAGAACAGAACAGATCTAGATCCAATTTAACACACAAAATTTCGTAGTGCAAAGACAGAAAATGTATAACACAGTAATTACCAGCAACTCATTCAATAGTACTCATAGATTCAAATCTAATAGTCCTGCATATTCATTCATTCATCAACCTTTCCTTACAATTCCCTTCACAACCTGCGCACACAACAGCAGGGTCTGCACATAGCTGGACTAGGATCTCCGCGCATGTAGCTTGTAGGAGTTCGCTCCCCAAAATCCCAAACAGATTGCATCAATTGCTCATCAACTCCTACCTCTTACAATCCAAAATTCCTCTCTATTTATAACAATCTAGCTCTAACATTCCTATGGTCTGCAACCCATGGTTTTTGGACCCCTATTTTACCCTTTAACCCATTACAATGCGTTCGAGGCTTTGACCTGCCACAAAAACCCTATGCTATACTAAATATAATAAAAAATAACCAAAATGGACTAGGTTTGTAGCTTGTTAGGATACCCCATTCCAACAGTCCCCCAACACAATCTTGTGACTCGTCCCGAGTCACTTTGGTGGCGTGCCTTCAATTTCCACGCGCAAGGTAGCCAATGTGCGAAGGAGTGGTGGAAGAACTTCCTTTCTTTGGGCCATGACGTGTTGCACAATATTGATCATCATCAGAGAAGCAGGCCCATCGAGATCTGTACCTACTCATTCCAACAACCGATGGAGGCATGTAATGGAATACTACGCACCATATGCAAGCTGGAGTGCAGCATCAGACCATGGTTTGAAATTTTTGCACACAATATTCTTGGAGTGACGAAGATCCTCAATCCTGTGTATGGCGGCTAGGTGCTGCGCAAGGGCGGGGGGAGGTGTGGAGGCCCAAACTTGATCTATAACATATTATTCCTGCTTCAATTCCCATTGGGCATGCTGAATCATGGGGTGGTATTGTGCTATCATCCATAGCTGCATAGCCTCTTCAAGCAATTGGGCTCCCTACGCCAGTTGTTCCTGAATAATGTGTTGTGCGTTAGTGACCATGGCAATTCACTGGGCTCTTTCTTCCGGAGACATGACATACTACTTGCACCTTTCTCGGTCACAACAGTGCACTTCTTGCATTACTCTAGTAGACAGTATTTGTAACTCTATAGTAGATGGTTGCATTGAGTCTACTTAAATGTCCCCAGTAATTGGTCAAGAAGTGGGAATTATGGAAGTGCGAGGGAGTAAACATATGTTGCTTCTAGTGGGCGAGGTCTGGAAATGGAGGAGACGTCGCAGCAGGTCCCGGTACTGCAGGTTTCCTGCTGAACTTGGTTCATAGATAATCCTTTAGGGCGGCAGCCCGTGCACACTCCTATTACTGCACTCAGTGTCTCCCAGTCCTCTTATCAGTTCCTCCTCTGATTTGGGATCCATAACAGAAAGCCAAGCATTATATATCATATGACTAAGTATAAAAAACAAGAATGCAGATAGCCAATGCCGCTTGGTAGGTGAATAAATAGCCTAACCCAATGTCTTCCATCCATCCGTACCCCAATCGAAGCTACTTAATGGTGAGGTAGCTCACATGTGGTGCGTATCCTCGATCTATCGGACCATGCTTATCATAAATGGTGATATTGATGATCTACCACCCATTTTTTGTGTTTGTAAGTTTCTTTTCGCATTAACTCAAGATGAGCTGACATTCTTCCTTTGTGTCCACAATTGTGTCCCTGTAATGTTAGAGCATGGCTGACACGTTGAGGGAATTTTCATATCTCGATGGAAGGTTGACACAAGGTGATCCTGCAAGTCGATCGGGAGTATTTTTGAAGCATTTATGCCATTCATGGAAGGAGAATTCTTGTGCAAGATGGATGCGTCATATGTCCATGGGTGATTTACTTCTCAAGACCTTTGCAAATTCTCCCAGATACACATGATTGTAGACAAGTCGGTAATCCTATTTGTGCTGAGGTCAGTAGTACTCTGGTAAGTCTGGTTGGGCAAGGGCCAAGCACACCCTTGAGTGTTGCACGTCAGCAGGTAACCACGTGGGTCAACTGACCTTGGGGCTCATCTGGTTAAGGGGGTTTCTATACGCATGATCACCCTACTCAAATACTTCATTCGGGTAGGGGAGACAGGTCCATGCGTAGGTGCTTCATATCGGGTTAGTGGTAGTGCTTCGGACCTACATTCCATGAAACCCTTAGGCTTCACAGGCTTTTGAGTGTCATCTCTGTCCTCTTGGCAATGTAGGGTTATTTCTATGGTAGAGGTGCGATGGAATTTTTTGATGGTCTGAAGGCTGCAAAGCATCGAAACCTCATGCAGTCGGCTCTGCCAATTCTGCATCTCCTCATCGGAGTCGGAAAAACATTCACTGTCCTTTTCCCAACAGAGCATCCGTTCATCCATGGGGTTAACCCGATATTCATCTTGCGCAGTGAGCTGATAAATATGATCTAATTCTTCCTTCGTATGGACAGGCTCGGTATACCAGATACCTTCTGCGGGATCCAGAGGTAATATCACATGCGTGCCTTCACTTTCAAACACCATGCTTCGTTTCTTGAGGTTGATAATACCTCCCATGTCCATTTCCCAGACCAGCCCAAGGAGCACAAGGTAGGGGTCCGTATCTTCAACTATCTCAATTACTTCAAAGTCATCTAAGACTCTTGTCCCCGCAATGTTAACCATAAATTTTGGTAACCTACCCAAGGGAATGATTTTATTTTGATTTTCCATGCATAGCTGGATAGTGGAAATTTCCAATTTGGGCTTCCCCATTCGTTGCCAGGTCTTCTTAGGTAAAACATTGGCATCAAATCCAAGATCTAAGATAACCCTATCCATTTCATAGTCTTTGATTTGTGGAGTTAGTCGCATTTCTCTCCCTGTGCGTTTCTTAGAGCTATATAGTTTTTGCGCATCCTTGGTCTCAGGAATCAAGGTGGGCTGAGCTGCGTAGGTATTCATCAAGGATAGGAGGTTTCTTACGGCATGTGGGTTCCTTAGCAACTTCATACATGCCTTCAAAAAGGTTTCAATGTCTTCCTCGCTCTCATGCTATGTAGGGGCTACTAGTAGTGCCTGTTCTTCGCAAGATACTTCTTTGCTACCCTTGGTGTCTAGCCCGCTACGTGTTATGAAATTTACACTTGGATCTGCTTTTCGTAGCTCAGTTTTAACCCTCTATACATTCTGCGTAGGGGTAGGCTGCTTTTCCTTCATTTTGGCTATTAAGATCAGACAGTCTTCTACCTCATGGTCCAGCTGTTTGCAGTATTTACACGATGGTCTGGTGGGATTAGGGCATTCTCTAGAAAAGTGCCCTATTTCTCCACAGTTATAATAGATTAGCTAGCCTCGTCCTTGGCCTGCGCTTCCTCCCTAACCGCCTCTGCCTCGTGCCAGTGATCCTCCAATGTGCACAGCCAGTCTTGGTGATGCAGGGTCCAATTGCACCCGATATAGGTTGCCACGATCCATCATCAATTCATATGTTTGGCAATTCTGCTCACCATGTCCTTCGGATCGACATAATCGATACCATTGTTTTTTTATTTCTGGGACATATGCACCCAGCCAAGGGAAATGGTTCATATCGTGTAGGCCTGTTACCAGACAATCATCACACCATAGCGCAGATCCGCTTGATCCTAGTCGCAACAGGGCAGGTTCCCTACTTACCCCTGGGCATAGTGAGCTAGGTCATTTGGTTTGCATATAATCAGTCAGTAGAGGGCACTAATCCTTTGTGTGACCAGACACTCAGCAACGTATACACCAGAGATCTGTGCATATGTCTTTTCCTCACTCTTTTTGTAGGTTTTGTATGTCTATGTCGATAGCCCCAAGTTGTTCCTGGATCTGTTGGACTCCCGCTGAGGTATCCTCCTAGGGAGTAGCTTCTAACTTCATAGCGGCTTCTATAGCTTTCTCCTATGATTCGAAGGTCTGTTGATTCGTTGGTGTGCGCAGGTGAGGTAACAAAATGGCGATGAACCATTCTGTATGTTGTCTATCATCATATTCAAACCCTCCTTCCCTAATTGCCTTCTTTAACCATTAATCCACCTCCCATACTGATTTAGACGCACCTTGTTTGAAGTCCTTTACATCTGCTACTAACTGGGAATAAGACTTCGGCTTGCGGAATTATTGCTTTAGAGCATCCTTAATATCTTGAATGGAGGCAGTTCCATTCTGGGAAACATATCGCATTTACCAATCCAAATCTCTGTCTTCAAATGCTAAAGACAGATGCACCCTTTTTATTGTATCACTTGCCACTTTTTGCGTAGTCTAGACAGAGTCTGCAATGAACCAAAATCGATCCATTTCCTCATCTCCTACCCCTTTTAAGGTAGGTAGTTTCAAATGCATAGCCATATCACTATCCAGGGATGACGTTATAGGTGAATTCTTACCCTTGCATGCCCTAGGTGGTGATGTATCTGGTTCCTTCACTAGGCTATAGGCGGCCCTTCCTCCATCAAGGTTGGTTCGATAATACTTACCACTATGTGTTGCACTCCCATCTGGATTCAAGGTCATTTGGTTGGTATGGCTACACATAACGCTCTTCTCGCACAACAACTTCTTGATTAGTAATGGTAATGTCCTCAGAAACATACCCCGGAATCCTTTGAAGAATCATTGCTTGACCTTAGAGTATGATACAAACTGATCAATGGAAAACTCCGTCACAAAGCCTCCTAGCACACTATCCACCCAGTGACCCACCATGCATGTAATAGTATTATCGGTTCTTTCCAGTTGTTCAAGTAGATTTGGAGTCCACTGAGTGACTTGCTCATCCTTCCAGCACTTCTGGAATTCTACCAGCTAAGCCAGCCACTCCTCAAGCTCAATTGTAAAGGTTACAAAGAATATTTCATAGCTTTCAGTAAGATCATACCTATTTTTCCACCTTCGGTTTTATTTTACTGAAAACTCCTGGATTTGCTTTTCGACCCAGTCCTTGATCTCTTTTCTTTCATGGTTTCAGTATTCTCTTGTCATTACCCGATCCCTTTCTCAAATCTCTTCCGGTCCCAACAACGGAACCATTTGTTGGCTTGAGGGGTCCTGACCCAGGTTCGGTGTACAAGGTTTTCCAACAAACCCCTATACTACTGGCCCTTTCAGCAATGACCCGCTTGCACAGGTCACAATCTCACTCGAAGTAGTATGGGTGGGTACTGGAAGTAGGTTTTCGCACCTTGAGAAAGGAAGGGTAAGGCAAGCAGGGCTGCGTTCTATTCATATTACCTTGTCTCTACGCAGGGTTAAATATGTATCCAATTGCATCCACGTGCACTATATCTATAATTATATGCTTTTCATAACATCAACACAATGTTACATAACTAGAACAGAACATATCTAGATCCAATTCAATACATAGACTTTCGGAGCACAAAGACAGAAAATGCATAACACAGTAATTACCAGCAACTCATTCAATAGTACTCATAGATTTATATCTAATAATCCTGCATATTCATTCATTCATCAACCTTTTCTTACAATTCCCTTCCCAACATGCGCACACAACAGCAGGGTCCGCACACAGCTGGACTAGAATCTTCGCACACACATCCAGCAGGGGTCCATTCCCCAAAAACCCAAAAAGATCGCTTACACAACAGATTGCATCAATAACTCATAAAATCCTACCTCTTACAATCCAAAATGCCTCTATATTTATAACAATCTAGCTCTAACATTCCTATGGTCCACAACCCATGGTTTTCAGACCCCTATTTTACCCTTTAACGCATTACAATGTGTTCGGGGCTTTGACCCGCCCCAAAAACCCTACGCTATACTAAATATAATAAAAAATAACCAAAATGGACCAGTTTCGTATCTTTTTAGGAGACCTCATTCCAACAAGGGGCAATGTTGCCCAACCATCTATGCAGTCTACTCTTGACATTAATGTCTCACTTCATGGAGGCATTCCACCTGGGAGGCCACCTGATCTAGAGTTGATGAAAGACATCTTGTATTTGGGTTCACCACTCTTGGATTTTGGAGAGGTGAAGATTTTAGAGGATAAATTTGGCATGAGGGATGTCAAAGTAGCGGGCAACAGCATGAGGAGAGCTTTACATGCCAGATCACCAGCGCTGTCTCTTAGGAGGATTGATCCTTATTGGAGATCTCATCTCTTGGTAGAGTACTCCAAGGATCTTCGTGCATGCATGATTCTTGATGACCCGGATGGATATGACAGATACATGGTGGATGATGTGGTCATCTATTCCTATGGCAGGATCTTCTTGACTAGATCTTCTAGTCTCAAGGAGAAGCTGCTACATGTAGCATAGAAGGACTTCTCTTCCATGCACCTTGATGCATATTTCCATTTTATAGAGGAGTTCATTTGGGATGGCATTCAACATGACATATTTCATCATATGGAGAGATGCATAGCCCGAGTGGTGATAGAGAGGATGTCACAACCACCTTCCTACTCATTGGGAGTAAGGGAGAATTTCCAGTTGAGCCATTTCATCTCAAGCCCTCAAGTAGTTGATGGAGGAGGTATAATTTCATATTTTGTATTGTACTTATTTTCCTTGTTTGAACAACATGATGCAGAAAGAATAATTATCTCTTCTTGCATATTGTATGATGATGTACTTGCAGCTACTTGTAGAATTGATCTTGGCTATCTTTTTGATGGTTTGTGGGGGAAGCCACATGTTTCTTGGTGTGCACCATTGGCACCATATTGCAACTTCATGTTTTCATCTTATGAGATGACTGTGGCAACAAACAAGTGGCTAGTAGAGAACTTGTTATTTCATATTTTGATGCGGGAAAAGGATGCACTGCACTGGTTCCATGAGTGGAACTGTGATTCACTCTTCAATTTTCATTTGGAAACTTGTTTTATTTTTACTTTGATTTCATGTATTGCTGATATGTTTTTTCTCAAGGAAAGCTTTGTATGGAGAGAGAAACAAATTGGATGGCATGGAACCCATATGTTAGAGCAGTAGAAGACTTGTTTCTATGGGGCATCATACAAGTTGACCATCATGATCTTTACTTCATGGCTTGTATGAGGGAGAGATGAGGCAGCAAAAAAAGTTGTTGTTGATGTGGTTGCACTTGGGAGAGTATGGGAAGGACTCTTCCCATACTTTTCATGATATTTCCAAAGAGAAGGAAGGCACATTAATGGTGCAAGGAGGCTCCCTTCAACATTGAAGGATCACGAGAAACTTACATGTAGGAAGAAGATCTTCTCACATAGCATCATGATGGTGGATGGCTTTGGCATATGGAATGTCAAGGAGAGGAGTTATGGAGCCTTATGTTTAAGGCGTACAATGCAGTCACATGGGAGTGTGTTCTTATTGATGGAGTGTTTCAAGGAGTATATGTATCCCTTCTTCTTGTAGATTTTTATGAGAGGATCCTCATGGGAGAACTTATACATGGACCTCACTTTCAGCCTACTCACTATGCATGGTAAGAAATACATCTCTGTACTAGTTGATTAATCCATTGATTATTTGTATCTTCTCACCATATATGATCAGTGCATTGCTCCAGAAGAGAACAAGAGTATTTTTGGGTTTCATGGTCACTTTTGGGCCCATATTTGTAATGATAGCAGCCCATCTATAAATGGATATGGACAATTGTATTGTTATTTTATCTATGTACAGCTGATAGACATTTATTCTTACTTGCCCATGTTGGAAGAGAAAACATACACAGCTTATAACCTGTTGCAGAACCACTTCCCACATGACATTCTCAAGCAGCAGTTGGGGGGACTGCGTAATATCCACTTGGAGAACCTTTGGTACCATCCAAAATTGCACCTAACTTTCAGCAACTTTCTGATTTGGAGGCCAAATGGTGATGATGTGGCATTCATCTTGTATGGAATGATTTGGGTTGACATGACTCATGAATTTGGAGGAAGGGTCTTTGGAGACTCAATATTCCTCTTGCCATTGGAGGGAAATCATGTGGCAGCTCGAGATCAGCATATCCTCTACATTTATCATCAGTGGAGAGGCAGAAAGTGTGGGATAGGCCCTCTTGCCTATCATGTTCATTTATACAGCTCACCTACATTTTCGGAGGACAAGGTGGAGGAGATTTTTCATGAGTTACCATGTTGGAGGGTGACTCACTTCATTTTTATGATAGCATGGGTGAGGGAGGCACTCATTCACCATGATGATCATCACTCCTACTTTGTGGAGGCCATGAGGTAACAAGCAAGTTTCCATTCACACTTTCCACGTTTGATTGATGTAGACCATTTGGTTTTGCACACTTGGGAGGAAACATTGGATTACAGTTTATTTGCAGATTATCTTAATGCAGTGATGGAGGCTATTGATGGCAGGCCACATGAGGAGGGGAGAAAATTTTCTCTCCTTATACATTTTCTTGAGGTCAAGCAAAGATTTTGGATGGGAGGATTGTAATTTTCCAAAATTTTAGCCTCACAGCTAAATGGAACAATAGAGTTAGCAGTAGCTCTAACTAGTAAATAAATGGGTAGAAAAGCCCATAAGTCTCCTAAGGAGGAATAAAATACTCCAAATGTGAAAGGGGATACTCCTTCTAGCCTAATAAAACACCTCCACGTGTGAAAAGGGATAAAATCAAACTGCTTTGACTAAGTCAACATCGCAGTTGTGGAGGAGGGGGAATCTAAGGAGGAATAACGTAGTTTTGGAGGGAGATGTATGTTTGGATAGAGATGACCTAATTGAGTGGGGACAAGGGCAAGAAAACTCACATCTTATATAAGGAATAGGATGGCGGCATTATTCTTCATGTTTTAGATTATTATTCTTGTCTACCAAGAATTGTTGCTGCTTTGCTGCTTGGCAGGGTTGTAGTGTTGTTTAGCACTGGGTGTTCCCGAGCGGGAATCCCATATCTCTCCTTCAGCAGCCTCATTGGGAGAGTTTGTATTCATAATTCCACATCAGGTTTTTAGGCCAAGCTTCAGCCTACATCATTAGCATAGTTTTTCCAGAGATTGTGCAGTGTTGCTCAGTGCGACAGTGGAAGGGATTGGAATCTCGGTTCTTGAGATAGTTTCTCATTGGAGGAAGGTTTCCTTCACTTGAGAGATCTTTTTGGAGAGCTCCAAAGCTGATTTCAGATCTGTGTTATTATAGCACACATTTCCCATACATTCCCAGCTAGGGAATGCGTTATTTTGGAGGCAGTACTCAGTGCATGGTTTGGTGGCTCCGTTGCAGTGTTTCCTTGTGATTGAGAGGTTCATCCTTTCATGGGAGAAAGCCCTTGAGGGATCTACAAAATATAAGAGATATTTCATCCTTCTACACTCATTTACTTTAGTGTTGTAGTGGTTATTCAGTAAATTATTGAATATCACATTTTGGATGCAGAGTGTTTGACAAGAAACCATTGTCGGGTTATCTTGTAATTTGTATAAGGAGACTAGATCTCTCTTCTTCAGCATTATCAATAAATATATGAGTAGATCTATGTTTTTCCTTATTTTATGAGTTAACACCCTCATAATACTACATAGTCACCTTATGCAGAAACTCCGGTAAAATGCATTTTTGGGGTTTTTAGTAATTTTCAGCTACACTAGTGTGGGAGGTTTGTTTAACCCACCTAGTTTCATTTCTTTCTGATATGTTATTGTATTTAGATGCTAGATGGATGTATCTATGGAATAAAAGTGATAATTTTACTGTTTTATTACATATGTTGCTAGAAATGATTTTTTAGTGCATGATTCATGAGATGTTCCAGATTTGGAACATTACAGAAAAGTTAGCAATAAACTTTCTCCAATACTGAGTTGTGCCTAAAAAAATTCTTACCTATGTTACTTATTTGGGAGTGGGCCAATTCATAATGGATTTCACTTTAGAAGGATCAATTCTCAATGTGCCTCCTCCTACAATGTGTCCCAAATAAACCAAAGATTTTTTTCCAAATTCGCACTCAGACATCTTAAGAAATAATTGCTCTTTCTTCAAAACATCAAGTACCCTCTTTACATGCAAGACATGATCTTCTCTTGTTTTTCTAAAAATGAGTATATAATCTATATACGCAATCAAAAATTCATCAATAAATGGATGCAAGACATTATCCATCACATGCATGAAATTCGCTGGTGCATTACACAAACCAAATGACATAACCAACCAGTCAAAGAGTCCTTGTTTGGTTTTGAATGCAGTCTTCGATATGTCACTTTGTGTAATTCTTAATTTATTATATCCAGTTCATAAATCTAACTTTTTAAAAAGCTTTGCTTCTTTCAGCTGATCTAACAAATCATCTATCCTTGGGAGTGGATATTGATTTTTTGTCATTATCTTGTTCAAAGTTCTGAAATCGACACACATGCCCCAACTCCCATCTTTCTTCAAAATCAGAACTATAGCTGAACCACATGGTGAAGTGCTTGGACTTATGAGTCCCCTGTCCAAAAATTCCTTTTTTTCCTCTTTATATAAGGATTCTCCATTATTGACATGCGATACATGCTGATGTTTGGAAGAGGACAATCTTGTTGAAACTGAATGTCATGTTGAATCTCCCTTTCAAGAGGAAAACCTATTGGCTCCTAAAACATCTCACGATGTGAATCAACTACATCATATCAATATGATTTCAACTTAGGATCATACTCTTCAAATGAATCACGATTAACATCAAATTTAGTCTTAATCATTAGAAGAACAAAATTCTTACTTGAATTCACTAACATTTTTCCCTATCCAGCATTTACCATTGCAATATCTGTCTTCTTGCGATGTGCTCTAACAATGTAATCCTTGCCATCTTTGAAAAAATGGTATTTGTTCTCATGGCGATGGAAGATAGATTTATTGTCATACAAGTAAGGACTGTCCAAAAAAACACCTGTAATATCAAGAGGAACCACATCTAATTCAACTGTGTCAACAAAATGTGCAGTTATTGCAAAGCGCAAAATGTACTTTTTTGAAACCTGTAAATTTGCATCCTTACAAATCCACCCAAGTGGATATGGTTTTGGATCTGGAATGGTATCAAGATTAAATTTCTTGACCAAGTCTTCATAAATTAAATTCTCTTGTGAACCACTATCAAACAGTGTATCAATCCTTGTATGTTTGGATATGACCCTCACATGAACATTTCAATTCTCTCTTCCTCATTTCGAGCTTCTATGTGACAGTTTGAAGCACTAGTACTGGGTTTTGTTTCAATTTATTTCCCCTTCATGTTCTTCAATCCCATGGATGTAATTTTAGTTTCATCACCTGAATCTTCTCCTAAGTCATGTTGAGTTGTAGCTACAGTTTTCTGCTTCCCTTTGTTATTTTTAAATTTGGGTCTCTTTTCAGGATGTGGTTTCCAACAGTTTTTCTCTTCATGGCCTTCTCTTGAATAATGTTTACAAACCACTTTATCTCCGTATTTCTTGGCAGATGCATTCTTCTTTCCTTTTCCTTTTGATGTCTTCTCTTTGTTTTTCCCTTTAAAAGGCTTGTTTCTACCCTCTTTAAAAGTATTTTTCCCTCTTGCTTCTAAATGTGTAGCTTGAACACATACCTCATCTATTATTGTAAGATTAAACATGAGGATAGTATGTCTAAGGTAGCTATGTAAGCCCCCTATGTACTTAAGCAACATATCTTGACTCTACAAATCGAGCCCTAATAAGGGAGCTCTTCTCCTAAATTCTTGGGTTTATTCTTGTACATTTTGTCCTTTCAATTGTCCAAAATTTTTCCAGTTCATTATGGCTTTATGCATGTGAGATAATGGATAAAACTATTGTTTTATTGCAGTAATGAAATAATTCCATGATAGAATAATCTTACCATTTTTTTTTATCTCCTCCTTTGTCTTGGCTTCCAACCAAACAAGAGCTGCACCTTCCATCCTCAATGAAGCTAGTTGGATTTTGGTGTCATCATCATGAAGGTTCTGAATTATCAAGTAAAACTCCAATTTCCAGATCCAATTATCAAGCTTTTCTGCATTGAATTCACCATTAAACATTGGCAATTCAAGCTTAACATCAAGTTTTAGAGAATGACTTTTACAAGTGTTCTTTGACATGTGTGACTGGTGTACTGAAGATGAACTAGAGGATGATGATGATGAGGGTGAGGATGGTGACTTTCCACTACCTCCATTTCCTCCATTAACCTTCATTTATTTTTCTTCATCATTCTAACCTCCTGACGATCCCTGACCTTCCTTGTGAAGTTTGGATCCTTCTCCTTTGTAATATTCCCAAATGGGAAAAGCAGCAATATAGCTCATAAAATGGAATCAATAGAAAATATTTAACACATGAAACCATGAGGCCAATATGGAGCCATATTATTAATCATATATGCAGAAAATAAGTACAAAACAATGAGGTATAAATCATAGAATGTGATCACATAAGCCTCCAATACATAAACACTCTCAAAGTGAGATGTTGTCCTATACAAAAATGTCGGAGAGGCTGCTATACCGCATTCATACTAAGAATAGATATATATGTAGATGATACAATGATATAAAAATACTGATATAGGCCCCAATAGATTCTAGACATACAGATCTGAGCACTAGATCAGCTTTCCAAGACAACCTAAGAGGGTTTCTGGAAAATGCACATAATGTGCTAATGTATGCTCTAGCCCTAGGGCTGAAGATATGCTGCAACAACATAAATGAGAATATATGGCTAAAGCTGATGTAGAGACCTACAAATATTCTCCAATAGATCCTACGAATGAAATAATGGCTCCCCTTCTGAAGAAATCACCTTCCAAAACAACCACTGCAACTACCCCTGCAACTCCTCCCTAAAATGATGCAGTTATGAACTGAAACTATGATATATCAGATGAATACACCTTGGCCTGATGCCAAATATGTCAAATAAGCCCAAGGGGCTTCTTCACATGCCTTCCAATGAATGGAAACCTTCCTCCACTGTAAAACTAGCTTTGAAGGCACCCAATATAACTCTCCACTGTTGCACCCTGCAACACAGCACAATATTCTGTATAAACTGCGTTGATGAAGAATGATGAAGCTTGGCCTTAAATCTGAGTGTGGAAATGAAATGAAGTATTCCTCCAAGAGGCCTCTCAAGGAGAGAGGTGGGATTCCCACTCGGGAACATCCTGTGCTGAACAACACTGCAATCTCAACTAAATAGCTGAGGAAAGAAACAAGTCTAAACATACCATATCAAAATAATACTCTAAAACATAATCCCCTATGGTTGTTGTTCTAACTCCTAGAGACAACCCCGAGTTGTTAATGACTAGTGCCTAGGACATCTTAAGGCAAGAGGCATTTATAAAATATATTTGATATACTATAAGGAGTAGACCTCTTGCTGTAGGAATATGGTTAAGGTTTAATAGTTGGTTCGAGATATCAGAGGGAAAAATATTAATAGGGATGATATCTAAATTTATAGCTAAAAGGTTCCCAAGAATGAATCAGAAGCAGTCATGAAGACAAATTGTTGTGAGTAGGGCCGAATATGAAATAAGAAGACAGTTATAAGGATAAATGAGTGTGAAACATAAAGAAAGCATGTGAAGGAAATCTCAGCATAAGGCAAGCTTACACAAACATAAGAATCTACCTTCCACTAACATAAGAAGAACAACGAACTGTAGGTGAAATTTGGAACAAAAATCATGCCTTGAGCCATATTTAAATTTTTATAAAACTTTAGATATGAGTATCATTTACGATAAATTCAAATCTCACAGATTGAACACTGGCATTACGATATCTACGATAAAAAAGGAATGAAAGAAATACAATAAAAATTTAATTCAAACACTGATAAGGAAAACATGTTGTCTACTCATCTCATTAGGAATCTATTACGGCAACAAGTTTGCTTCATTTCTTCTCCCAAAGGGATCTTCGGATACACTATATGAGAAAGTCTCAAAAATTTTACAAAAGATAAAAATCATTGTTAAAAAGCTCTTCTCTAGAAATTCTGGAACCTTTTCTTGGTTTATGACTTCATCTTTTATAGCCTTATGAGTGGGCTCTGGGATAAGGTATTTTCCAAAAACAAAATATTCCTGTGGAGATATTTTCTATTGGAAGTCTTAATCAAAATACCAAAAATGATGATGAGGAAAACGACATCTCATCACATACATCCTGGCCTAAAGAGGCTCTAACTAAAACAACAACAACAAACTGAAAATAAGAAATGCATAGGGTGAAATCGAGATTTCACCCGATTTTACAACTTAAGAAAATAAAAGTAAAGAGGCCGCGTGGGCCAAATCATGAGTTTCATTGTTTACGGTGGACAGGAGTGCCTGATGCTTGCGGAAGTGGATGAGATGGTGAAGGAGATGAACTTGTTCTGTGACCGGGAGGAGGCAATGACTGCTAAGAAGATGTAGATACCAGAGTAGTAGCATACTCACTACATTTTTACCACGTATCTTCCCATGGGGCTAGCACAGTGGAAAATGTCTCAACTAGGGCCTGAATATCTATGAGTTTTGTATAATCCACTTGGATGGATAGAAACTTTCTGACCTGGCAGAGGAGGAAGAATTCCTTGCTTACAGCAGCTATGATCATTTCTAACTTTAGGCAGCCAGTATTTTCAGAAGGTAAGTCGGTCCTGTTCATGATATCTGTCATTTTCTATTCATAAACCATCATTTCCAAGAACGTAGATGTTTCAGAGTGCCAACATGATGGGAGTCCTGCCTCCACTAAATTATTCCATTCTTGTTCAAACCGTTCAACCCTGCTAGAAAACCGCTTTAAACCACTGAGTGCATTCGCAAGGGCAGTATCCTTCTCAATTACTCTTCTAACTTCCGTTACCCTCATAAAACGATCGGAGATTCCTTAAGGGAGTAACTCCTCGGGATTGAGCTCGTTCGGGTATCGAATGTGCCTTTTATCTGCCGTGACCTTTGCTTCCCCTTCTGCATGCCCCTCTTGTAATTGCACTCCAAATACTCGGACCACACTTTTCTTGGCTTCCATCAGAGTGAGGAAGTTCTAGTGTTGCCAGAACTCTGACATTATATCATCCCGAATAATATGTCTAGCTTCCAAAAGCATCATGTTACCTTTCATCCGAGTAGTCAATCCTTTGATAGATTTGTCTTGTGCTTGATTTTCTTTCTGTAACTTCTTGACCTTCGTCTGCAGGAGCGGCACTGTCTTCTGCTTTGTTTCCAGTGAATTTTCCAACTCTAGTATTCTATGGCGGGTTGTGTGTGCCTCACCCTCTGAAACTTTTAAGTCAGACAAAGCTTTGGTCAGCTGCTCTGTAGTGGTTCTGTGCTCCTCGGATGTCGGAGCCACGCATACGTGTTGGTCCCACTTTTCCTGCAAACCAGACAATCTTTGTTTCAACTCTAAAATATCTGCAGTCATTTTAGTAATGTCCTCCTGGTGCTTAACCAATGAATCAGTGAGAGCCAATTTCTCCTTCTCCATTTGGACCAATTTGTCAGTCTACAAATGTTCATCGTTGGGTATGTTGATTTTCTTCTCAGCTCAGAATTCTCAGCTTGTAGGTCAGTGAGAAGTTTCTGTCACACTGAATCTTTGTCGACCCCTTTGTCTCTTACTCTCCTCCAGAGGGTTTCTAGTTGGTTACTTATCACTCTGGAAGTATATTTTTCCCTCTTCTATTGTTCTAGAATAGCACTATTCTTTTCCTCAAGTTTTCTCAAAGCGAGCGCTAGTTTCACTACCTCATCATGCAGCATGTCTTTGACACATTGGTGCAAGCCGAGCTTGTCCGTCAGGGGGACATTAGTCAAGTGGAGTGCAATCTATAGAGCTCAATAGTAGGTTCCATTGGCTAAGGGCTGGGAAAATGCCTGCTGAATAGAAATTATGAGTTGTTCCTTGTCCATGTCTAGCTCAGTGGTAAGTCGGGTATGGTATTTATCAATAAACCCATCTAATTTAGCCTTTAGCTTGCTTCTTGTGGCCTTGTTTCTAGTACCTATTTCTTCCCTCACTTCTGCCTTGCTAACTAAAATAGCTTGTGATAACCTAAAAGGGCCTGATGAAGAGGCATCATCGAAAGCCACTATGAAACCTGCCTTGTTTTTATCAGGCAACCCATACCTAGAAAATTCCTCCTAAGATGGCTCCTCCCAGCATCCTCTGGCCCTTCAGTTATCTTCTTCTTGTAGGGATGATTTTCCTCATCGATGTTCATGCCTTCGAGGGTTCCAGAGGCACCCACTTCATCTACCTGTCCCCTCCTTTCTGTCTCTACAGATGCATTGTTGCCCCTCCCTTCTGCTGCATAAGACTTGGCCTCCATCTGTGCATCCAAAGGCAATGTATCAAGGTTAGCTCTCAACTCAATGAGGGTCCTAGTATCATGTACATAAGAAGTCAACTTTATCTTCCTTTTTCTATTTGAAAGGACTCCATTCAGGTCATAGGGCCAAAATTTTCCTTGCCGTAGGTCCATCCCTTGAAGCAACATTTCCACAGTGGAGAGGGCGTGCCTCGAATTTATGGCGAAGGGACCAACCGAGGTTGGGAGTTTGAGAATATATCCTTTCTTCATAGGCACGAAGTGGATCTGGTCGGCCTTCAGGGTTTGAAGAATCAACTTGAGGGAAAAGATATTCATTTCTAGAAACACCCGCAAATGGTAAGGAGGTACTTCCACGCCATAAACCCTAATCTCAGTGTAATCATCATACAGGTACCAGTCCCCTGTGCTATCTTCCTTGTCAAATTGTAGCCAGTACTTCTGCTGAGGAAAAATTCTATGCAGAGGACTATCATGCACAATGATATAGGCTATGGACATGAAATCATTTAATAACTGGATATACCTCTTCCCCCCAGGCTGCTGATGAACTGAAAAGTTCCACTCAAAGACAATTCTTGGCTGGGAATTTTTCCTCAAAAGTTTTTCGAGGCCTAGGCTCTAAAACCTATCGGCATGCTTAAATAGGAATAGGTAAAACACTAAGAAACAAAACCTGAAATACCTAGTATAAGGGAATTCTTGGAACTGAATTTGAACCGCTGAAGCTAGGAACACGAGAATATCCAAAAGTGTACCCTTTTGTGACATGAGCCATAAAAACGCTATACATTCTTTTGACACTCGCTCAACATCTTTAAGACCTAACATCCCTCCAATATGAGCTAATATTGGTTGCACCTCATCTCTGAAAGAGGATAAGGGAACCACATCTGAAGACGGGATCGTTGTTAGGCGAGCGTCTGAGAGGAGGCTGAGAAATTCACCTTGTTGCTTCCAGGGAAACTTTGAGAATTGATGGGAAAGGGAAAATTCAGAAAATTCGACATAACCTTGACTGTGAGGAAAATACAGAGCTTTATTTATGAGGTCAGGTGATATGTGGAAGATATTATTCCCCTCAGTGGACAGGAACAAGTCCTTGTGCTCATCATAGGCTTCACAGAGCCAACAGATGAATTCGGGAGTTGGGTATGTAGTTGGCACTATTTGGTAGTACAGACCTGACTCGACAACTCTGAACTTGTCCTGACCCTTTAAATAACTTTGAAACAACTTAGGTCTAATTTTGGCTACACTGAAAGGGTAAAATGGGTCATGGATTTGGGCATGGGCGTTGACAAGGGGTTCAAGTCTAGGGACAACCTTGGACTCGCGGGCTTGCAGCGTTTCAGGCTCAGAATTCCTAGACTTCATCTTCCTCGTGACCATTTGAAAAGAAAAATAGAAGGAAAACAAAGAGACAGGGGAGTGATTAAATACCTGCAAACATTGAGGGAACCCGAGGGGAAATCGATGCAGGATTGAAAACAACCTGGTCCTAGAGTTCGATCTTTGTTACAGGACAAAACTGTAAAAACAAATATTTTACCTAATCTGGGAGTCAAACTGGGTTAAATCGGCCCATGATTTACGAAAAAAAAGGTGAGGATGATAACTGTAGGGTTGACTTCATAAAGACATCGACAGTGGGACGTGTGGCGGTGGGTCGTTGGCTATAGGGAGTTGGGTAGCTGAAAGTCATGCGTCGGGTTTAGGCCTGTACTGATCTCGTACCACCTTCCCTAAAAATTACCTTACCTTTACTTACAAAGTGCCAGATGTTATTTTAGGTGGGCTCGCTCAAGATTCTGGCGGGGTTTGGAAAGGCTTCACGTTCTCTTCCACCACCCCATGGAACACTTACCATTGGTTCCGCCAGCACATGACGTCACCCATTCTGGGGGTAGTCTTCATTGTATCTCCGCCTTGTCTTGGTGCCGCCGGAATACTCCATCCCTACTCCCTCATTTTATGTATCTTCTTATATGGAACATGGCATTTTCATAGGTTATTTTGCACGTTAATTTCCCCATCTGCGCTTATGAATTAGCCCCAATATCCATGTCAAAAACCCTCGCGACTTACATCACCATGCCATCCTCATAAATATTTTCAATTTTATCTTTGGTTGCTCTTTTAATCCAGATATGAGGTGGCTAAACAACATTGGCTCCACCTGGGGATGGCACGCTCATCCTCGAGGGTGTCGAGAACTTCGCAGACCCTCCACATGATGTTGATCAAAATCTAGGGCCTTCTTCAAAACTTCATATACTCCTAAGATGAAACAAAAAACAATAATAGACGCGAAATGGAAAATATATACAACATATACACTAGGCTTTCGAGACCTTTTTCAGTATTGAAAGTATGGTTTCAGGAACTACCCATTTACGGGTGCTTCAATCAAGTTGATTTTCCAATACGAAAGTATTTTTTCCTTTCACTTCGGAAATTTTGAATGGTCTGAACCATAGGGTCGAACTTTCCATGTTTACCTTTATCTTCTCTTCTAATATCCTATCTTAACACTAGGTCTCCTGCTTGTGTTTCTTTATCCTTCATGTGCTGATCAAACAAAACCTTCATCTTATCTTGATATTCTGATAATCTGCTATTTACTTGACTGCGAGTCTCTTCCAACTCGACCAACTGGTCCATCCTCTTGATGAGGTCGTTTGGTTCTTCTTGACTATCTTGAAGTAATCTGGCAACAGGTAAAGTGAGCTAGATTGGGAAAACTACTGCTTGACCATACACCAATTCTTAGGGTGACTTGGCTGTGGACCTTTTACTAGTAATACGATTTTCCTAGAGTGCAAACTTTAACTAGGAATCCCAGTTCTTCTGATTTTCACTTATACCTTTCTTCAGTGCCCTCACCAAAGTTTTATTCAACAACTCAACCAGCCCATTCCCCTGGGGTAATGGGTGGTGGACTGCCCCAAGGTGATATTATATTGATGACAGAAACTGGTGAACTTGGTGGATTTGAAAACTTGAGCATGGTCTATCACAATCTTGATTGGGAAACCAAACCTTGATATGATATTCTCCTCCATGAACTTGATCACAACTTCATCGGTAGTGTTTCTTGAGAGTATTGCATCTACCCACTTAGTGAAGTAGTCAGTGGCTGTGAGAATCCACTTGTGCCGACCGCTAGATGTTGGGTGAGTCTCCCTCATAAAATCGATACCACACTGTTCGAAAGGTTCTTCGATATGTACAGGTATCATGGGCAGGGGAGAAATATTCTGCTTTTTAGCGAATCTTTGTCATTTCTCACATTCCTGTACTCGAGTATGCACAATCCCGAACAGTTGGGGCCAAAAGAAACCAACCTTTAGTATCTTGTGAGCCATGGCCTGCCAACTATTGTTTCCTCCGCAAATACCTTCATGAAATTCGGCCATGAATTCTTCCACCTCTGACTCTGTAAGGCATAGGAGCAGGATTCCTGAAGGGTACCTTCAATACAGTCAACCAATTTCTACTATGTACTTCTGATATTTTAACCTCAGAGTTCAATAATTGGTCTTATCAAAATTTAAAGGACACCAGAGCGTTAAAAGATATTCTACAATATCTTTATACCAAGTACTGAGCAGACACTTCATGTGCATTTTCTGTGTTGTGTTCTCTATCTCGGACTGTTCTTCTGCACCTTCAGGCACTTCTCCTCCTTCCATGGAAATATTTGTGCCCGGTGCTTGACAGTTTGACTCAGATAAGATTTTTTCTAGCCCCTATCCTTTGATGAGCTTCGTGGGGCGGATGTCCAGTTCATACTCTTGGATCTTGGAAATCCATTTACCTCTCTTGCCCTCACTCTCTCCCTAGATCAGGATGTCTTTAATTGCATCTATGGGAATGAAAGTGGTTATAGTTGACTATAGCGCATGTATTCGAAAATATTTCAAGGACTTCACCAGGGCATATGCCTGCTTCTCCAAAATATTGTATTTTAGTTCTGCATCCCGAAGCACTTGACTAAAGAAGGCGATGGGCTACTCAGACCCGTCTTTTTTTTTTTGTAATAACACTATAGCTATTGTGTGTGGAGAAGCAAATGAGAATATCATAAACGACTTACCATAGTATAGACCTGCCAATATTGGGGCTTCTGCGAAGGCGCCTTTGATTCTACTAAAAAGCCTCTCTTGACTCTATTTTCCACTTCACTTCGTTTTTCTTTCTAAGCATCTCAGTGATATGTCAAACTATTTCAGCATAGTTCGGAATAAACCTTCTCAAAAAATTTATGTGTCCTAGGAAAAGCTGGACTTCTTTCTTGTTTCGAGGTAGTGATATGCCATTTATTATCTCTACTCTTTTGGGGTCAATTTTTACCCCTTATGTTTTCACAATATGCCCTAGTAACTTTCCTTCTTGCATAGAAAACATAGAATTTTGCAGATTAAGAGATAAACCATACCTACGGCACTTGTCAAAGGTCTTGCGCAGGTGCTCAAGCTATTCAAATTCGTCTTTTGAAAACATGGTAATGTCATCCAAGTTTCTCACCACAAATTTGTCTTGCTCTCCCACGAAAGAAATATCCATTGCCCGTTGGAAGGTGGCTCCCACATTTATGAGTCTGAATGGCATTCAGGCATACATGAAAGTTCCCCGTGGGGTATTGAATGTTGTCTTATTTTGATCTTCAGGGAGGATTGCCACCTGATTATATCCGGAGAAGCCATGCATCATAGAAATCCAAGAGGATCCCACCACCTTCTACAATATGTGATCCATCTTGGGAAGGGGGTAATTTTCCTTGAGAGATGCCCTGTTCAAATTCCCAAAATCTACACATAACCTTATCTCTTTGCTCTTCTTTCTAACCATGACCAGATTGGCCACCCAGTCTAAGTATCTTAGAGGAACTATTATCTTGGCTTTCAACAACTTTTTGATTTTTTTTCAATTGAGGGAAGCAACAATGGATTAATCTATCTCAATTTCTTCTTATGGGGCTTAACATCTCCTCTCAAAGGGATCTTGTGCTGTATCACTTCTACATCAAATATTTTTAGGTCTTGGTATGACTAGGAAAAAACATCTCTATAAGATTGAAATAACTTGAAGTATTGATCCTTATACTCCTTTGGGATTCCTTTTGACAGCTTCACAATTTTTGGATCTTCTTCTGTCCCAATATTTATGTCATCCACCTGGTCTTCTTGGGTTAGTTTGTTTGGGCTAATCAGGACATCGTTCTTATTGAACAATCTCTCCAAAGGCAAGATACCTCTGTGAATCACATTCCCTTTCAATTGCAGAACCCTATGCCCCACCACTGTTTCTTCCCAACTTTTTCTGAGGTTGTTCTCCAACTTCATCTTCTACTGCATCAATGACCAGGCCAGAGAATTATCCAATAGTTTCCATAAAGGGCTTTACTTTCTCCTCATCCTCAAACACCTACCAGTGTTTGATATTATCTGAGATAGAGGGACAATAATGTACCTCTACTTCATATCTGAGGAGCGGGTTCTATGGTGGATGAAAATTGCTTGCTGCCACTGCAAGAGAATCAACCATCCTATTCTAGTCTCTCGGCATGAATTGTATGTTAAATGCTAGGAATAAATTCTCCACTACATCCCATACTTCATTCCTGTAAGATATTAGCCGAGGGTGCTTCACTTGACATTGATTCTTGATTTGTCTTACCACCAGCTCTGAATCTCCAAAAAATCTGAGGCTCTGGATATTCATGTTATTGTTAGTCTCCAGCCCCAAGAGTAGTGCTTCATAATCTGCCACATTATTCATATCTTCGTACTCCAACTTGAAAGAAAAGGCGACTAACTGTCTTGAAGGTGAAATTAGAAGGACTGCAGCTTCGTTTCCTTCCCTTGAATTTGCTCCATCAAAATGCAGGGCCCATACGCCACTCTCCTCATTTCCTATGGACTGTTATGGCTTCAAAGGATTGAATTTTGGTTCCTGTAAAAAATATTCATCTTCCTCAAGCATCAGACAAGAAAATTCTCCTTCCTTGCTATACACCGGGGAATTGACTGAGCCATCAACTCTAGTCATCATATTCACAAATCTAGATTCCTGGTATAACCTCCTTTCTTGCCCACCGAATACATGGATGGTAGCATAAGTGAGATCGAGTTTAATTGACCCAAATATATTGGTTCCCCACAACGTGGATAACAACATCCCAAACCGAGCTAGGATATAAGCGACCACGATGTCCATAACAACACTCTTGGCTGGGATCTGGGCCAAGTTCACCACCAGATCTTTAATCATTCCCAAAAACTAGACCCTTTTGGAATCAAAGGAATATAGGTCCTTGTATGGGTGAGTGATTTGCAACCCTAGTTGCTCCATGACTGACAGAGGCAACAAGTTGTGTGAAGCCCCTGAGTCAAACATACAATTATGCAGCAATAAATCATGAATGACTAGAGATACATAAAAAGGTGAAGTTGCTGAATCCAATTATTCCACATGTGGGCTGAAGACTACCATAGGTCGTTCTTCCTAAAGGTTAATTCTATCTAGAGGGAGGGCTACTCCATGAGGGAGCATGAACTAAGACACCTGAGCTTTGTAGGAAGGATGCTTCAAAATCTCGACTAAAGGGACAGGGATTTTTACTTTCTCTAATTCCTTTTGGAGGCTAAAGGCAGTAAGATTCTTTTCTAGGATGAATTCTTTGGTCTCTTGAGGCATGGATGAGGGTTTCATGATGGCTGAACTATATTTAGTATTAACAAGGGGTTCGGGGATTACCTTGGATGAAGATGGAGTGGTAGCTTTCTGATGCAAGGGCTCTTCTATAGGATTATTTCCTTTGCTATCAACTTTCTGAGAGGTCGACACCTTTGGAGGTGACTCTTCCTTCTGGTCTTCAGTACGAGTCCTCTTTCTGGAAGATTGGAGGTCGTACTTCATGTGGAATTAAGCTTGCATGAAATCCACAAAATGCCAGCAGTATTCATTGATGTATGGATCCTCAGGGGAGCTTACCTTCTCTTCTTCCTCCTCCTACAAAGCGAGTTCTGTCTCTTCACCCTCTCTGTGGGTGAGGTACTGATCATCTTGCCCATCATGGGAATCTTCAGCTGGACCATCCATTTGTCCTTCTAGATAGAGAGGAGGCTATATATGATCTTGTTGTTCTTTCCTCTCTCTCTATACTATCTGTAGAGGTGGTTTTCGATATTGTGGATTGTATCCCCTATTAGGAGCGGCCTGAGTAGGCCGATTAGAAGCATTCTTAGCTTCCAACTCTAGTTTCACTAATTTATTTGAAATATTATTTATCATCTTGTTCATTTCTTCAATACTGTAATATGCTGCTTCCCTCTCTTGATTTGAGGAAGAATCTTCTTCTTTGCCTTTTATTCTGAAATCGTGGTATAACCTCCCCTTTGATTTTCTTGTATAAGCGAAGTTAGATTCTACTTCCAATGCATTAGTCTGGGCATGGTCCAGTGACACAGATTTTCTTTCTCTCCGGGTGAAACTAAACTCTGACTCAAAAGCCCCTATGAAAACAACCTTGGCTGCTATCTGGGGAGGTTTCGTATCAGCTGGCAGATTGTTGTACAACTTGTTGAATATTTTAATAAACTCAGCCACGTCTTCATTATGTTTCTTCTTCAAGGCATTGAAAACTATGAGACAATAGCCATGATCTCTCTTCTCCCCCCAATTGCAGGTGAAAGCATTCTCTAGCTCTTCCCAGGTGTTGATAGTGTGGTCCTCCAAAGTCTTGAACCATTTTTGAGCCTCTCCATCCAGATATTGGATGAATAGCTTCAAAACTACGTCCAGGAGTTCAACATTAAAATTCTCAGCAAATGCACAGAAATATTCAATATGATTTTGGGCAGCACTGCTGTCTTCCCTAGTAAACCGGGGTAAGAGCTTCATATAGTCCTGGGGCATATCATTTAGGATTTGGGGTAATGCCAGGGGAGCATATTTTTTGAACATAAATTCGGGAACAACCATGGGAGGTGGTGGATTTAGAGGAGGATTTTGCAGAGTGACAATGGGTATATGATGAGTGGTGGCTTGCAAGTTTATCTGAGGTGAGATTTGGAGGATGGTGACTTTATTTATCTCTTCGGCTCTAGGAGTAGGATGCAAGAAGGCCTGAGATGTATTTTCTAACTTTGATTCCTCTTTAATTTTAGAATGAATTATACCAAAGCTATCTAGGGGTTATTCAAGCACCCGAGCAGTGGAATCAGGGCCTTGGACTTGGGCTTGCTGAGAGGATGAAGGAGAGTCTTCTAAGAAGAACCTGGGTATCTCGGTGTGGGCTAGTTGTTTTTTTTCTAGATTCTCTTGAATAATATTTTTTATGGGTCAGACATTGAAGGAGTTCTCAACTGCGAGGTATCTGACCTAAGGTGTGGCTTATGATAAGCCAGGATTGCGAATGACTTAATAATTTAATGAACAGTGGAGTCGCTAAGGTGAGTGATATACAACTCTCAACCATTATTTCTCACCTAGATTGAAGGGTGAATTTGATTTTTTGTATCATAGGGAACAGTTTTTCAACTTCGTCCCCATCAACAGCGCCAAAAAGATGTTGTAACTCCTAAAGACAACCCTGAGTTGTTAAAGACTAGTGCCTAGGAAATCTTAAGGCAAGAGGCATTTATAAAAGATATTTGATATACTATAAGGAGCAGACCTCTTGCTGTAGGAATATGGTTAAGGTTTAAAATTTGGTCCGAGATATCAGAGGGAGAAATATTAATAGGGATGATATCTAAATGTATAGCTAAAAGGTTCCCAAGAATGAACTCGAAGCAGTCATGAAGACGAATTGTTGTGAGTAGGGATGAATATGAAATAAGTAGATAGCTTTAGGGATAAATAATTCTGAAACATAATGAAAGCATGTGAAGGAAATATCAGCATAAGGCAAGCTTACACAAACATAAGAATCTACCTTCCACTAACATAAGAAGAAAAACAAACTGTAGGTGAAATTTGGAACATAAATCATGCCTTGAGCCATATTTAAAGTATTATAAACCATTAGATATGAGTATCATTTATGATAAATTCAAATCTCATAGATTGAACACTCACATTCTAAAAGCTACAATAAAAAAGGAATGAAAGAAATAAAATGAACATTTAATTTAAACACTAATAAGGAAAACATGTTGTCTACTCATCTCATTAGGAATCCATTACGGCAATAGGTTTGCTTCATTTCTTTTCCCAAAGGGATCTTCAGATACATAATATGAGAAATTCTTAAAAACTTTACAAAAGAGAAAAATCACAATTAACAAGCTCTTATCTGGTAAATCTGGAACCTTTTCTTGGTTTCTGACTTCATCTTTTCTAGCCTTACATGCAGGCTATGGGAGAACATATTTTCCGGAAAAAAAAATATTCCTGTGGAGATATTTTCTGTTGGAAATCTTAACCAAAATACTAAAAATGATGATGACCTAAATGACATCTCACCACATACATCCTGGCCTAAAGAAGGCTCTAACTAATACAATGACAACAAACTAAAAATAAGAAATGCATTGGGTGAAATCGAGATTTCACCCGATTTAACAACTTAAGAAAATAAAAGTAAAGAGGCTGCATGGGATAAATCATGAGTTTCATTGTTTACGATGGATAGGAGTGCCTAATTCTTGCAAAAGTGGACAAGCTGGTGACGGAGATGAACTTGTTCTGCGACCAGGAGGAGGCAATGACTGCTGAGAAGATGTCGATACTCGAGTAGTAGTGTACTCACTACATTCTTGCCACGTATCTTATCCTGGGGCTGGCATAGTGGAAAATGTCTCGACCACGACCTGAATATATGTGAGTTCTGTATAATCCACTCCAATGGATAGAAACTGTCTAACCTGGCAGAGGAGGAAGAATTCCTTGCTTAGAGCGGTTATGATCGTTTCTTCCTTTAGGGAGGAAGTCTTCTCAAAAGGTAAGTCAGTCCTGTTCATGATATCCGTCATTTTTTTTTCATAAACCGTCAATTCGAAGAATGCAGATGTTTCAGAGTGCCAATATGATGGGACACCTTCCTCCACTAACTTATTCAATTCTTGTTCGAATCGTTCAACCCCGCTAGAAAACCGCTTTAGACCACTTAGTGCATTCACGTGGGTAGTCTCCTTCTCAATAACTCTTCTAAATTCCATTACCCTCCTGAAATGATCAGAGATTCCTTGAGCGAGTAACTCCTTAGTATCGAGCTCATTCAAGCATCGAGCGTTCTTTTTAGCTGCCATGACCTTTGCTTCCCCTTCTGCGCGCCCCTCTCGTAGCTGCACTCCAAATACACAGACCACGCTTTTCTTGGCTTCCATCAGATTGAGGAAGTTCCAGTGTTGTCGGACCTCTGCCATTACACCAGCCCAAATAAGATGTCTGGCCTCCAAAGGCATCATGTTACCTTTCATCTGAGCAGTCAATTCTTTGATAGATTTGTCTTGTGCCTGATTTTCTTTCTGTAACTTCTCGACCTGTTTCTACAGGAGCGCCACTGTATTCTGCTTTGTTTCCAGTGCAGCTTCCAACTCTATTATTATCTGGCGGTATATATGTGCCTCACTCCCTGAAACTTTTAGGTCAGACAAATATTTGGTCAGCTGCTCTGTAGTGGTTTCGGGCTCTTCGGATGTCGGAGCCATGCATATGTGTTGGTGCCATTCTGCCTGCAAACTAGACAATCTATGTTTCAACTCTAAAATCTCTGCAGTCATTTTAGTAATTTCCTCCTGGTGCTTATCTAGTGAATCGGTGAGAGCCGATTTATCCTTCTCCATTTGGACCAATTCGTCAGTCTACACATGTTTGCCGCTGGGTATGTTGAGTTTCTTCCTCAGCTCAGAATTCTCAGCTTGCAGATCAATGAGAAGTTTTTGTCGCACTGAATCTTTGTCGTTCCCTTTGTCTCTTATTTTCCTCCTAAGGGTTTCTATTTGGTTACTTATCACTCTGGAAATATATTTTTCCCTCTTCTATTGTTCTAGAACAACGCTATGCTTTTCCTTTAGTTTTCTCAAGGCGAGTGTTAGTTTCACTACCTCGTCATGTAGCATGTCTTCGATGCATCGATGCAAGCCAATCTTGTCTGTCAGGGGGACATTGGTCAAGTTGAGTGCAATCTCTAGAGCTAGATAGTAGGTTCCATCGGCTAAAGGCCGGGACACTGCCTGTTGAATAGCAGTTATGAGTTTTTCCTTTTCCATGTCTAGCTCAGTGGAAAGTTGGGTATGGTATTTATCAATAAACCCAACTAATTCATCCTTTAGCTTGCTTCTTGTGGCCTTGTTTCTCGTACCTGTTTATTCCCTCACTTCTGCGCTTCTAACTAAAACTTCCTGTGATAACCCAAAAGGGCCTAATGAAGAGGAATCATCGAAAGCCACTATGAAACCTACCTTGTTTTTATCAGGCAGCCCATACCTAGAAAATTCCTCCTGAGGTAGCTCCTCTGAAGGATCCTCTAGCCCTTCAGTTCTTTGTTTCTTCTAGGGATGAGTTTCCTCATCGTTTTTCATGCCTTAGAGGGTTCCAAAGGTGCCCACTTCATCTACCTATCCCCTCCTTTCTATCTCTACAGATGCATTGTCGCCCCTCCCTTTTGCTGCTGAAGACTCAGTCTCCATTTGTGCATCCAAAGGCCATGTATCATGGTTAGCTCTCCACTCAATGAGGGGCCTAGTCTCATTGACATAAGCAGTCAAATTTATCTTCCTTTTTATATTTGAAAGGACTCCATTTGGGTCATAGGGTCAAAATTTTCCTTGCCGCAGGTCCATCCCTTGAACCAACATTTCCACAATGGATATGGCGTGCCTCAAATTTATGGTGAAGGGACCAACCGAGGTTGGGAGTTTGAGAATATATCCTTTCTTCGTAGGAACTAAGTTGATCTGGTCGGCCTTCAGGGTTTGATAGATGAATTCAAGGGAAAAGATACGCATTGTTGGAAACACTGGCAAACGGTAAGGAGGTAATTCCGCACCATAAACCCTGATCTCAGTGTAATCATCATACAAGTACCAATCCCCTGTGCTAACTTCCTTGTCAAATTGTAGCCAGTCCTTCTTCTCAGGAAAAATTATAGGCGGAGGACTGTCATGCACAATGGTATAGGCTATGGACATGAAATCATTTAAGAACTAGGTATACCCCTTTGTATACCCCTAGGTATTTCCTATCAATTAAGTTAACATATGAAAAACATTAAACAATGTACATCTAAGCCATTCATCTCATGCTATATAAGTAATTGAAGAATAATAACAATACCAACGCATAGAATGGACAAAAACAGATACAGTTCTATTGATTTATAAAAAGGAGGATTACAACCGTCAGTTGTACCAAGCCCTCCTCATCCTTCCAATCTCTCTATCTCTCAATGTGGTGATGTCCTGATCAACAAGTTCTCAATGAACCTCTTTGATTTTTGACCTTCACACTACAAAAATAATACTCTGCTTCACATTTATTCAAAAACTTTGACATCCTTTGACCTTGAACCAAGAGCCTGCAGCTCCATTTTATAGGACATGGAGAGAGCAATCATTGCCTTTCTCCTTCCACCAGTTCTAAATAGAAAAAACCAAGATCTTTCCTCAACTTCCCATGCTTTTGCCTTCTTTGAGAGTTAAGTTGTTTTTGGCAAGGCCCAATAGGAGACTAGTGCTTTGCAGTTTCTATTTTGTACTGACTCTCTTATGAGAAAAAGTTGGAATTTCAAATCATTCTCCACCGATTTTTCCTGTTTCAAACTCAAAACACGGGTAACGCTGCCCTCTAGTCTAAACATAGCATTTCCCTAGCCACTAACATGATGTTTTCATTGATCAGGTGTGTTATAATGCTCTTTTGTTGTTATAGGGGTGCGTTACCTCGACAGAAGTAGATTTAGTTTAGGTCTTTGTATTCCTTCCATATTGATCTTCTCCTCTGAGCTGATGAGGAGGTTTTTTGACTTGTAACAACCATAGATCCATAACCCAGTCGATGATGTATAGAGAGCCGGTTGTCTCCATATCCCAATGCAATTTCCGAGCAAGCTACGACAGATCCAAATGCATATAAGCATAGGTCCAGTCATTTATTAAGTTTATGCCAAAGTTTGAATAATTAACTACAACGTTACTATTTGTACAATGTAAATATATTATGACATAAGACGTTGATTAGCCTTAGTGCGGGAGATATGGTCGACATAAAGACTCAAAAACTATATAATGGTTGTTATGAAAATCCCTTCAAAAATAGAAGAAAAGAGAGATCAACACCTTAGAAATCAACCACTTCGTGTGGGAAACCTCTTTTACATTACATAAATGAACAATTCTTGGATGATTCAAATGACAGAGCCTCCTTTCTATATATAGGAGTCCATGGGGTCACAATATAATCCTACCCCACCTAGAAATAATAATGTAAGGGCACAACAATAACAATAATGGCTTTTATGGCACACAATAATTACAGTATGGGGGATGCATGGGTACAAAAATAAAAATAAGGGGGCTACACTACCAGCAATAAGGGGATACACTAGCAATATAGGGACCTAACATGCCCCTCTCCTTTATAAAATTGTTTTCCTCAACAGTTGAGTAGCTCTGGATTCTTCTGTATAAAATTCCATGCTCCCATGTGAAATATTCACTGGGTAAGTTCTTCCACTTGATGAGATACTCTAGAATTGTGTAACGTTCCCAATTTTAGCCTCAAGCTAAAACATAACATTATGGTTGCATCATTTTTATTTGTTGAATAAAAATGGTTAAAGTGACCCATTCATGAAATAAACAGGAATGAAATCCCTCACAATGTGAAAGGGGATCATCATGGAGCTGGATTTCACACCCTCATGTGTGAAAGAGGTTAAAATTCAAATGGACAAGGCCTAGTTGACCAAGTCAAAATGCATTGGCATGAGTTGGAAAGCACTAAGTGGGACATCATAGTTTTAGTGGAGGAATATTCCATGGGGGAGGAAACTTCTAGAGGAAGGAAGGTGGAGACTTTGTACTGTTTAAAAGGGGAGCAAGGCAACCCATTGAGATTATCTTTGGATCATTTTACATCCAAGTCTTACAGACTTGTTGCTGCCTCTTGCTGTTCAGTAGAGTTGTAGTGCCTTAGGGCACGAGGGAGTCATGTTTATGATTTTCTCTCCTTCTTGAGTAGCACATGAAGGATTGCAATCATCCTCCATATTCCAAAATTTAGGCCATAGTGTCAGCCTACTCCATCAGTGCAGTGTTTGTAGCAGATTATTGTGCAGTGTTGCAGGATGTTGCTGGGGAGGTTTCCTACAACACAATTTTGAGCAGATCTTTCAGAGGAGGGAGGTTCTCTACTTCTGGGAGGTTAGTGAGGATGGTTCTAGAGCTTATTCCACTATATTTGGTTCAAAGCCAACCATTTCCATCAGTTACAACGCATACCATCTCATAGACTGCGTTCTAATTGGAGCACATTTGCAGTGAGGGTGTTGCAGACATTTCAGAGGGTGAGATATTCTTTGTAGGGATAAGCCTTGCAATTTAGATTTCCAAAAGAGAAGGGCTCTTCATCAGCTTTATCCATTCATCCTTCTCCCTTCCATTCCATGTATTGAGTTGCTACTGCTACCTAGCAACTCCAGCATTTTAGCAGTTTTGCATATTTCAGACAATCCATCTAGGATTGACTTGAGGTAGTGATTGAGAGCTTATATTTTCTCTCCCAATGATGTATGAGACATATCCATGTAGATCCTATGATGTTTTTCACTCAGTGTAGCAGTCTCCCTCATGTGACTGTGCAGTTCCTATCCATGGGCATCCTACTATGGAGCAGCATTTTGTATTATGGCATGTGTATTCATTGAAGGCTTCTTGCCTTATTCTTTTGATATTCATTGTATAATTTTGCTACTTTTATTTCATAATAAAATGGCTCAAGGGTTTTCATACATTTTGGCGTAATGTTTATTCACTTCTATTTCCAGTTTATGTCTTTATATTGCTGTAGCTGCATTTTTGGGTTATTTTAAGAGATTCCCAATCCTGTTGTATTTCCCTCTTGGGGATATTGTCCCTTGAAAATAATTCTATAGACAGAGTCTGCTAGTGGGCCAGGTAGCCTCTGGAGCTCATCCTTTGTTCAAAGGTCACAAATCCAGTAAATTCCCCTGCAGTCTATCTCTAGAATAGATTTTCTTTGTGGATTGACAATGTTTCTGAAATAGGAATATTACAGTGGTATCAGAGCATAATCTTGGCTCAGCCTGTGGATCTTTAGCCAAGATGCCATCTAAGAAGAAGAGGAAGACTCCACTTTGTGGAGAATAAAAAGGAGGTGAGCTAGCCAAGCTTCTCCCTAAATCCATGTAGGGATTTCATGGGAGCCACAGGCAAAAGAGAAGGGAGAGATTTGAAGAATCTTCGCAAGGGTTTGAAGAAAAAACAAACTGTAGGCTTTCTGATGAGGAATGTGAACATACAGTCACATCCTTTGATGCATAGCGCAGTCACAGTTGTATTTTTTTCATGAAAGAGATGGGAAAATAAGAAGAGGTAACCAAGAAGGAAACTCTTAGAGATTTTCTAAGAGAGCACGAGTCTTAAAGTCAGGCATTCAGAGATCATCTCACTTCATGGATTTTTGCAAGTCCAAGGTGAAGGGGAGCCAGCAGCAAGATAGACTTGTTCTATCTACTTTCCAAAACCACAAAGTTTCCAAAGTATCATATTTGCAGCGCTGCACTTTAGAGGTAAGACCTATGCATGGTGGATATTTGAGTCGTGTTCTTTAAAGGATGCAAATACTTCTTCCTATTTCAGATTCATTGGAACAATGATGGAGGGATTTGGTGGGAGAAAATTTGAAACACATGCAGAGAAGCAAACCAAGAATTTGCATGTAGAGGGAGGAAACATAAACTCAGTTCCACTTTAGAACATTGTTGAGAAGGCTAACATCTTGCATCATACCTTGTTGGAAGCAAGGTATCCATCTCATATTCTTGCACAAGAGAGAATGGAGGTCTCTTTTTTAAAAGGAGATCAGATTTTGGAGAAGTTTTCCCTACATATTGATGAGGAGGAGGGAAACTGCGCTGGTATAGCTAGAGTTGATCCAGTGCCTCATGCAGAGGAAAGAGGAGCTCTTGCTCCACATAGAGGGATTCTTGTGTCTTTGCAAGAAATTCCCCTAGGATCTCCCATGTAGAGATCAATGCACAAATCATGATACATCTGTGCCATTGGTAGTAGGGTGAAGAGCTATGGAGATAGAGGGAAGAGATAGGGAGGATGATCAGCATCATATGATGAGGAGCACACACCCTGTCTATTTTATGAGGTTGATGCACCTAAAATGATGATTTGATTGTGCAGTGGAAGCATGGAGGGTTTTCTACATTCATACATTTAGTCATCTCTTGATGATGGTGTCTGACTACATGGAGACATTGCACCAAGGAGACCACTAGATTGGTAGAGGAGTTTGGACGCCCCAAATTTGGGGGGGCCTCACACCTTGATTTCAGGAGGGTGGAAACCTTGGGAGAATTTAGCACAATGTAGAGAGTTTGGGATAGACTCAATGAGGAGGGAGACACTCTCTCATTTTCAGCATTACCCACTCTCATCAGTTATACTGTGCTGATATAGTTGCTGCAGGGTTGGAGGATAGCATCTTCATGATGAAGGATAGCTGCTCCATGGATTTGGTGAGAGAGAGGTTACTTCCTTTGGGGAAGAACCCTTTCATGCTTTGGAGTAGGTGGATGCCACTCATGCTTACATTGCCCAGGATCGGGATATTCTTTGGAGGTGATAGTCTCTTATGAGAGGCACATTTTCAGAGAGCATCATTTCTATTTGAGCATGAGTAGCTGCATGATGGCATGGAAGAAACTTGGAGTATGAATTTTGCATGAGGGGATTTCAAAGTAGCAGGCAGCAGCGTGATGGAGCATCATATTGCAGAACACAAGCACTGTCTACCTGGAGGATTGATCCAGGATGGAGGAATAAGATTTGGTTGAGTATTCCCCAGGATCTTGGTGCATGCATGATTCTTAGATGGCCTTGATGGAGATGGAAAATACTTAGTGGATGATATGATCATCTATCATCATGGCAAACTCTTCTTCACTAGATTTTCTAGTCTCAAGGAGAAACTATTGCATGCAGCACATGAGGACTTCCTAGCTATGCACTTGGATGCATACTTTCCCTTGCTAGAGGAGTTCTCTTGTGAGGGCATTCATCATGAAATATATCAGCATATGGAGAGATGCATAGCCCGATTTATGATGGATAGGACATCACAACCACTTCCATGCTCATTGGAGGTGAGGGAGAATATTCATCTGAGCCATTTCCGCTCAAGAGCTCAAGTGCATGAGGGAGAAGGTATAATTTCATATTTTGTATTATACTTCTTTTCCTTGTTTGAGCAGCATGATGTATCAAGAGGGATTTTACCTTCTTGCATATTATATGAGGATGTACTTGCAGCAATTTGTAGCAGAAAAATTGGCCAATCTTATGGTGGTTTGTGGAGGAGGCCACATACTTCTTGGTGTGCACCATTGGCACCTATTTGTACTTTCATGATTCCATCCCATGAGATTTTTGTGGCAGCAAACAAGTGGCTGGGAATCCACTTGTTAATTTTTCTTTTGATGCAGACAAGAGGTGCACTGCGTTGGTTCCATAAGAGAAGTAGTGACACACTCTCTAGTTGTCTTGTGACAGCTTGTTTAAACTGTATTATGTTTCCTTGCATTGATGATGTTCTACATTCACAAGGAGCATTACTTGGAGAGTGTTATATATGTTGGGATAGCCCTTTGGGAGCATGATTCTCCCTACTATGCATGTTTTATGTTGCAAGAGATACCATGGGCACACCATGATTGCCATATTGCTACATTCCTCTTCATGTGGAGGAAGCCACTTGGAGAAATTGAGGAGGAATTCATGGCTGATTTTCTTGATGGGGTAGCTTGGGCCATTCTGGTAGGCCATACCATTTCAGCCCAAGAATGAAAGAAGCCCCATATATACTTCAAATGGAGAGAAGAACTCTTTGGGATGAACTAGAAAAACTCTCCATTCAGCCCCATTACATGGCACAAAACCGGGGGCAAGATCTTCATTTGGATGATAGTATGGGTGATGGGATCATTAGTGGGATTATATTTTCCCATGCATGTCATCACTCCTACCTTGAGGAGGCCATAGTTCAGCGGGGAGATTTCCACCTACACCTTCTACCTTTTCAGGGTGTACACCATTCCGGTTTGCATACTTGGGAAGGAGAATTGGAGGGCAGATTTATTGCAGCATATCTTGAGCAGTGATGGGGATTGTTGATGAGGAGGCCAAGGAGAAGAAGGGGGAGGAAGTTTTTTCTCTCTATGCAGTTGCTTGAGGACAAGAAACATGTGGGAGGGGAGGACTGTAATGTTCCTAATTTTAGCCTCAAGCTAAAATGGAACATTATGGTTGCATCATTTTTATTTGTTGAATAAAAATGGGTAAAGTGACCCATTCATGAAATAAATAGGAATAAAATCCCTCACAATGTGAAAGGGGATCATCATGGAGCTGGATTTCACACCCTCATGTGAGAAAGAGGTTAAAATCCAAATGGACAAGGCCTAGTTGACCAAGTCAAACTGCGTTGGCATGAGTTGGAAAGCACTAAGTGGGACAACGCAGTTTTAGTGGAGGAATATTCCATGGGGGAGGAAAATTCTAGAGGGAGGAAGGTGGAGACTTAGTAGTGTTTGAAAGAGGAGCAAGGCAACCCATTGAGATTATCTTTGGATCATTTTACATCCAAGTCTTAGAGGCTTGTTGCTGCCTCTTGTTGTTCAGAAGAGCTGCAGTGCCGTAGGGCATGAGGGAGTCCTATTTTGGATTTCCTCCCCTTCTTCAGTAGATCATGAAGGATTTCACTCATCCTCCATATTATAGCATTCAGGCCATAGCATCAGCCTACTCCATCAGCGCAGTGTTTGTAGCAGATTATTGTGCAGTGTTGCGGGATGTTGCTGGGGAGGTTTCCTACAACACCATTTTGAGCCGATCGTTCAGAGGAGGGAGGTTCTATACTTTCGGGAGGTTAGTGAGGATGGTTCTAGAGCTTATTCCACTATCTTTGGCTGAAGGCCAACCATTTCCATCAGTTATAGTGGAGACCCTCTCATAGACTGCATTCTAGTTGGAGCACATTTGCATTGAGAGTGTTGCAAAAATTTTAGACGGTGAGATATTTGGTGTAGGGATCATCCTTGCACTTTAGATTTCCAAAGGAGAAGGGCTCTTAATCAGCTTCATCCATTCAGATTTCTCCATTCCATTCCATGTATTGAGTTTCTACTGCTACCCAACAACTCCGACATTTTAGCAGTTTTGCATATTTCAGCCAATCCTTCTAGGATTGACTTGAGGTAGTGATTGGGAGCTTATATCTTCTCTCCCAATGATGTATTAGCCATATCCATGTAGATCCTATGATGTTTTTCACTCAGTGTAGCAGTCTCCCTCATGTGACTATGCAGTCCATATTCATGGGCATCTTGCCATGGAGCAGCATTTTGTATTATCGCATGTATATTCATGGAAGGCTTCTTGACTTAATCTTTTGATATTCATTGTATCATTTTTCTGTTGTTATTTCATAATAAAATGGCTCAAGGGTTTTCATACATTTTGGCATAATTTTTATTCACTACTATTTCCAGTCTATGTCTTTATATTGCTGTAGCTTCATTTTTGGGTTATCCTAAAAGATTCCCAATCCTGTTGTGTTTCCCTCATGGGGATATTGTCCCTTGAAAATCATTCTATAAACAGAGTCTTCTAGTGGGACAGGTAGACTCTGGAGCTCATCCTTTGTTCAAAGGTGAAAAATCTAGTAAATTCCCCTACTGTCTATCTCTGGAATAGATTTTATTTGTCGATTAACAATGTTTTTGAAATTAGAATATTACAAATTGATCGATTTCGTAGCTACCGAGTTCTTGTTTTCATGATTGCTTCAGGTTCCAATATGGTTTTTTCTTCCTGATAAAGTTTTGGAAATAATGTTTGAACAGGAATTTTTTCACCTATAACCTTCTTTAAGCATGAAACAAGGAAAACTGGGTGCACTCGAGAAGAACCTGGAAGCTCCAATTTGTATGCCATAGTACCAATATTTTTCAACACCTTGTAAGGACCATAGTACTTTGGAAATAATTTATTATCCTTCTTACCTTGATTGAGGGACATTTTTTTGTATGGTTGTAGCCGTAAAAATACTTGTCTCCTACATCAAAACTTCTCTCGCTGTGATGTTGATCTGCCTGTTGTTTCATTCGATTTTGTGCCAAATTTAGGTTATCCTTTAAGAGTTGGAGAACTTGTTGTTGATGCTCAATGTGATCTTCCACTACTTGAACCTTATAATTTTCTCTTAAATATGATGTGATGTACAGTGGATGATATCCATAAAGTGCCATAAATGGGGTCATTTTTGTTGTAGTATGGAATGAAGTGTTATACCACCATTCAGCTAGAGGTAACCACTTGACCCATTGTGCTTGTTTATCAAATAGAAAAAAACAAAGATACCCTTACAAACATTTGTTCACTATCTCAGTTTTCTTGTCGGATTGAGGATGATAAGATGAGATATGAGCTAGTTTAGTACCCAAACAAGAAAATAATTCCGTCCAAAAATTTCTAGTAAAAATGGGATATCTGTCACTTACAATAACCTTTGGGTTTCCATGTAGCTTTTGAATTGTTTCCATAAATGAAGTAGCAACTATACTTGCCTTATATGGACGAGATAATGCAAAAAAGTGTGCATACTGGGTAAGTCTATCAATTACCACCATGATGACACTCTTTCCTTTGGACTTAGGCAAACCTGGGATAAAGTACATTGAAACCTCCTCCCAACATTGACTTGGAATGGATAAAGGATGTAGAAGACCCAAGGTCTTACTTCTCTCCACTTTATTTTTCTAGAAAACCAAACATTCCACCACAAACTTCTGAATATTAGATTTAAGGCCATCCCAGAAAAATTCTTTCTTCACCCTGTGGTAAGTTTTTGAGAATCCTGAGTGTCCTCCTAAGGGAGAGGTGTGCAATTCCAAAAGAATATTTTGCTTTAGTTGGGAATTCTTACAAATATACAAGTGATCTTTGTACCATAAGGAATCATTTTTCCAACTAAATGTATCAGATGTACTAGGATCTTACTGCAACTTTTGAATGTGTCCACACTTATTCGTCATTGTTCCATTCATCCCTTGCTTCGGTTATCCAATATGATTGGATAATAGAAATGGCACAAAGAAATTCTTCCACCTCTTCATCCTTTCTTGAGAGTGCATCAAAAACAACATTTAGCTTCCCTTTTTTGTATATGATTTCAAATTCAGAACCCAAAAACTTTGTGACCTATTTTTTCTTCTCTTCTGAAGACGATCTTTGTTCCAAAAAGAATTAAAGACTATCATGATCAATTTTTACCTTGAAGCGTTTTCCCATTAGGTAAGGTCGCCATTTATTTAGTGCAAGTATTGCCAACATTTAATTCTCATAAATAGCTTTCTGTAAATACTTTCCTTGTAAGTATTTGAAGAAAAGCGTAGCTGTCTTCTCTGCTCCACATGGCATCTTCATTTGAACGAAGGTGGCATACTTGGAAAAAAGGTCTACAACAACGATGATCCATTTATACCCCTATACCACTGGTAAGTGAGAAATGAAGTCCATAGAGACACTCATCCATGGTCTCTCTCAAATCAAAAAATGCTGCAAAAATCCCCCCTGTCTTTGAGTATCCGATTTGTCCTGTTGAAAAATGATGCACGTATGTACATACTCCTCCACTTCCTGCCTCATCCTTTTCCAGAAGTATCCTCTCTCCAATAATGCCATATTCCGATGCTGCCCTAGGTGGCTAGCCCAAGCTGAGTCATGGAATTCCTTCAAAAGGTGCCTCCTAAGTCCTGATGACTTTGGAATGTAGAGTCGATTCCGAAAGAACAAGAAGCCATCCCATAAGTGAAAGTTTTGTGTTTGCACCTCCTTTACCAGCTTCAAGATCAACTTTGCTTATGTATCTGCCTCCACACTAAGTCGAAGTCTATCCTACATCTCCGTGGAAATGATGACCCTGCTTCTTCTCTTGTCAGGTCGATCTTCTTCTTCTAATGCTGCTAATTGTGTCTTTCTACTGAGGGCATATGTGACAACAATTAGTTTACCCGTCCCGTACTCAAGCGTCATGTCAAACTCTGCCAAGAATTCTTGCCAACGAGCTTGCTTCGCTAAAAGCTTTGGTTGTGATGAAAAATAAATTGCGGAAACGTTTTTAGTCTTGACAACGAATGGTTTCCCCACCAAGTAATGTCTCCAAACATGAAGACAACAAATGATGACAGTCATCTCCTTTTCGTGGACCAGATATCTGCACTCTCTATCCTGCAACTTTCGACTTTCATAAGCCACTAGATGCCCATCCTGGAATAGAACCCCTCCAAATCTTATGCATCGGTGTGAACCTCAAATGGTTTCTCTAAATCATTTAGGATCAGTATTGGTGTTGTCACCATCCTTCTCTTTAGCTCCTCAAAAGTCTCATGACAGTTCTCTATCCAATTCCATCGCTTCCCCTTCTTTAGAAGTCTGTCAGTGGTGGAATTATCTTGGAATACCCTTCTACAAACTTTCTTTGGTAGTTTGTCATCACCAAGAAAACTCTCATATCATGGAAATTCTTCGGTTCTGCCCAATCCTATATGGCCTTGACTCTACTTGGCTCTATCCATATGTGACCTTGTCCAACAATTTGGCCAACGAACGAAATCTCGGTTTGGGAAAATATACACTTGGATTTCTTCAAGTATAACTATTATTCCTTCAACACTTCGAAGACTAGTGCCAAATGCTTCTTATGATCCTCCATGTTATCACTAAAAATTATGATGTCATCCAAGTACACCACCACAAAGGTGTCAAGGTATGGATGAAGTACATCATTCATCAATGTGAAGAATGTGGCTATAGCATTGCACAACCTGAATGGCATGAATAGCAATTCAAAGTTTCCATATCTCGTCGCAATAACGGTCCTTTTCTCATCTCCTCAAGCTATCCACACCTGATAGTATCCCTGTCTCAAGTCCATCTTGGAAAAAACTCAGGCTTTCGGAAGCTTATCGAAAAAATCCGCTGCTAGTGGTAGAGGATATCTGTTCTTTATCGTTTGATTGTTCAACGCATGATAATCACAACAAATTTGTAAATCATTTGTATCCTTCTTCTGTTGGAAAAATACTGGAGCACCATAAGGGGACCTTGAAGGTCGAATGAAACCTACTTCATATAATTCCTTTAACTGCCTCTTTAACTCTTCCAATTCCAGCCCTGACCATTGATAGCGAGCTTTGGCAGGAGGTTCCTTTCCGGGATTTAGCTCAATGGAATGGTCCACTGCATGTCTTGGTGGTAGTCATTTTGGAAGCTCATCATGCATAACATATGCATAAAGTTTCAGTACATTGGAAATCTCAATAGGAATATGCATCCCCACTCCATCATCAGTCTCGACTCCATGAATGATTGCTGCAAATGTCTCGATCCTTGGGTCCTTCGTAGCTTTGCTCATTCTTAGTGCAGAAACTTGTTGCACATTCTTCCCTACGTTGTGCATGAGTAGGTAAAGTCCACCACTGTGAGTCCTTCCATAATGATATCTCACTCTTGGAAGACATAAAAACTTCTTTGTTACCCTTCAAGAATTCGTACACCAATATCATGTCAAAGTCGCTCATATCCATCATAGTGAAGTCTAGACAACCCTGCCAATCACCAATACGAACCGACACTTCGTTTGCTAAACCCGACACTTTAGTCTTGGAGTTCACTACCTTCACTTCCACATCAATGGGAAGAAGTTGCAACCCGACTTCCTTCGCTACAATTGTCGACATAAAATTATGTGTGGCACCTGCATCCACCATTGCTTGCATATTTTTCCCTAGAAGCTCTAGGTCAAAAAACCCCAAGCTATGCAACCAAGTTTTATAGTAAAATTTAGACTGCATACGTACCCGGTTACTACAACATTTCTTGTTGGCTCTAATACCATTTTTCAATCCCCCATCCTTCGTTCCATCGTTGGTGGGCCATGCGGCACCGGCTAAACGACTAATTTTTATTTTCATCATATTCCGAACTACGCCTTTCAAGTTTTCCAAGTGTTAAAGTTCACTTATTAAATATGTTTCATGCGGAATATAAAAATTCTTTAGCAATTATAAATGTGCACATAACCATGTTATAAAAAACAATTATATATATAAATATGATAAAACTAGCTCGTTGTTTTTATACAAACCGAGCATCTATTTTACAAAAAAATCAGATGTCGCACGACTCAACCCGTCGCACGTTCAATCACACTGTTGAGGAGTCACATGACTGGACCTGCACCCTGAACACGTTCAGGCTCCATCATGTCTGCTATAGTGTCCTTCCACCCGACCCTCAACTGCGGTCATGATTGCAACCATCAAACTCTACACACTACTGTGACCCGTGACCCACACCCTACACTCTGCACTTGTCTGCTAAACCGAATTCATCGTTGTTGCATGTCTTGTGACCCACACCTTGCACTCCACACTCACTACTCCAGCTGACCCAAATACATTCAGACTTCCATTGGCCCGACCTGCGGGCTCATCCTTTTCCAATTTCTGCAAGTCCAATGCTGCGGTAGAATGTGTGTTGGATAATGCATCCGTTCGTCGATGATCTCAACTGTCTGTTTTGTATGTTATTAATACCATGACTTATATCGATGTGAGGGCGTTGGGTTTCTCTAGGTGGAATCGAGGCGATCCGACCCTTGGTGCATGCCCACTACCATATCTTGTTGTAACGTCGGCCTGCTTGCTCAATTTTGTTGCGAAAATTATCGATGTGCTATAAATTTCGCTCTAACGTTATGCCAAATGTGTTGCTTTCTTGTTATGTCACACACCCTCGGTTATGCTGGGATGAAATGCCCATAATGTCTCATGTTTCATGATATGACCTGAGGCACCAGTGGGTGCGCTCGTCCGCCGTATTGCCTATGTGTGCCAGTGTGGGGTGCCCGACTTGCCTGAGTCAAGGAATGCTAACTCATGGGTCTGACACTTCCCCATCCTCCTCCTCCTCCACTACCCTCACCTCCTCCCTCCCTCCTAATCCCAGACCCTCCCCTCTCTCCCTCCCTCCCTCCCTGCTCCTCCTTCACTCTGCTCCACTACTCTCCTCTCTCCCTCCGTCCTCTCCTACACTACCCTCCTGCTTCTCCCCTGCCCTCCTCTCCTCCTCATCTCCATCAACTCCTACTCCTCCTCCTCCCTCCCTCCCTCCCTCCTCCTCCTCCTCCTTCTATCTCCTCCCCTTCCCTCCCCCTCCTCCTCCACTACCCTCACCTCCTCCTTCCTTCCTCCTCATCCCTAGCCCTCCCCTCCCTCCCCCTAATCCACCTCTTCCTCTCCTCCCCTACCTCTCCCCCTGCTTCACCTACTCTCGTCCCCTCCCCTATTTCCCCTACCCCTGCTCCTCCTCCCCTCCTCTCCTTCATCCCTCCTCCCTCCTACCTCCCTCCCCTCCCCTCTTTCTCCTCCTCCTTCCACCCTACCCTCCTCTTCACCCTCCTCCTTCTCTCCCCTCACTCCACTTCCTCCCACTCCTACTTTCCCCTCCCTCCTCCTCCTCCTCCTCCTCCCCTCTGTCTCCTTCCCTTCCCTAATTCCTCCCCTCCCCTCCTCTCCTCCTCCTCTCCCCTCAGACTCCTCTCCATCCCCTCCCCTCCCCTCCCGTCCTCCACTCCATCCCATCCCCTCCTCCTCCCTCCCTCCCTCCTCCTCCTCTCCATCCCATACTCTCCTCCTCCTCCTTCCTCTCTCCCTCCCTCCTCCACCTCCTCATCCTCATCCCTTTGTCTCCATTCCTCCCCTACCCCTCCTCCTCCTCTTCCCATATCCGCCTCCCTCCCTCCCTCCCTCCCCTCCCACCCTCCTCCTCCTCCTCCTCCTCCTCCCCCTCCTCCTCATCCCTTCCCTCACCTCCTCCCCCTACTCCTTTCCTCCACTCCCCTCCCCTCCCCCTGCTTCACCTCCTCCTCTCCTCCTATTCCTCATCGTCCTTCTCCATCCCTTCCTTTCTCCTCCTCCTCTCCCCTCCCCTCCCCTCGCTCCCTCCTCCCCCCCATCCTCCTTCTCCACTACCCTCACCTCCTCCCTCCCTCCTCCTCATCCTCGGCCCTCCCCTTCCTCCTTCCCTCAATCCCCCTGCTCTTCCTCCCCTCTCCTACCTCCTGGCCTCCCTCCCTCCCTCCCTCCCCTTGCTCCTCCTCCCATCCCATCCTCTCCTCCTCCTATCAATCCCCTTCTCCTCCCCACCCCTCCTCACCTCCCCTTCCCCTCCCCCTCCTCCTCCACTACCCTCACCTCCTCCCTCCCTCCTCCTCATCCCTAACCCTCCCCTCCCTCCCTTCCCCTACTCTACCTCCTCCTCTGGTCCCCTCCTCCTCCCCCTGATTCACCTCCTCCTCTCTTCCCATACCCTTTCCCCCCTCCCCTTGCTCCTCATCCCCTCCTCTCCTCCATCCTCCCCCTCCCCCTCTTCCTCCTCCTGCCCCCCTATGCTCCCCTCCACCCTCCTCTCTCCTCCTCCTCCTCTCCATCTCATCTCCTCCTCCTCATTCTCCGTCCCTCCCTCCTCCTCCTCCTCCTCATCTTCCCTTTGTCTCCTCCCATCCCCTCCCCATCCTCCTCCTCCTCCCCTACCCTCACCTCCTCCCTCTTCCCTCCCTGCCTCCCTCCCTAATGCTTTGCCTCCTCCTCTCCTCCACTGAACTTTAATATTGGGGTAGAAAAAATGGTTGTAAAACATTATCATGTCGAGTTATATTATTGTCGAAACTTAATTAGAGGATCCATACGCACTAAAATATGGAAAATTATGATATGGAAGAGGGTAAAACTGAATGTACATTCCCTTTTCTTTTTTAGAAGAATGGAAGTACCCACTTATCCTAAAGATTATTATGATATGTTTGATTTTGGTAGAGTGAATCAAGAACAAATACAGAAAGAAGTTAGGGAGAAAATCCATAGAGGCAAAGACTTGAATCTAGTCCTCCACAATACGACACCTGCTGAGCACATATGTTTAGTGTGGCCAGAAGTGCACTATTTCAGAGGTTTCATACTAGTGGCTCAATCAAATGTTAGAAAAATGATAATATTACCATCACTTATAATAGCCAAAAATATTGGTCGTATATTATTATTTCAAGTCTCCGAACTTTCCAAAGATTGGGAAGAAATGAGGGAAGAAATACATATCAAATGCAATTCTGATGGTACCAAATTTTCTCAAAAATAATTCCCAGACAAATGGTACAAATATGGTATGCAGATAAAGATTATATTTCCTTTTCATTTGAAGCCTTGGCATATATCCAAACTCCAATCTAAAAAAAGAATGCGTGGGAGTTATTTAATGACCCTTGGATTCGAAACTAACATACATTTCGATGAGCCAAACCCCAAGCTAGGAATTTTTCCGAATTTTTTCAACCTATATTCAAAAAAGTGAAGAAAGGATTGAAGAGAGAATTGATTCTCTTCAGAAAAGTGAAGAGACGATTGATGGGATCTACATGAATAAGAGGTGTTCCACAAGTTAGATATATAGAGACAAGTTATGCCTAAAGATGATGTTGAATCAGCCTTGTCCACAAGGGAGCTATAAGTAATGCAACTATGAATCTCATGGACAGTTTGATCCTAGCTCAGGATGAACACTAGCGTCATGCTTAACACATGCAAGTTAGATGGGAAGTGGTGTTTCCAGTGGCAGAAGGGTTAGTAATGCGTAATAACCTGCCCTTGGGAGGGGAAAAACAGTTGGAAACGGCTGCTAATACCCAATAGGTTGAGGAGAAAAAGGAGGAATCCACCCCAGGAGGGGCTCGCGTCTGATTAGTTATTTGGCGAGGCAACAACTTACCAAGGCAACGATTAGTAGCTGCTCCGAGTGGATGATCAGCCACACTGGGATTGAGACACGACCCAGAATCCTATGGGAGGTAGCAGTGGGGAATTTTCCGCAATGGGAGAAAGCTTGACGGAGTAATGACGCATGAAAGAAGAAAGCCCACTGATCATGAAATTATTTTCTCGGAGAAGAAAAATGACAGTATCTGAGGAATAAGCATCGACTAACTCTATGCTAGTAGTCACAGTAAGATATAGGATGCAAGCGTTATCTAGAATGATTGGGCGTAAAGTGTCTGTAGGTGGCTTTTCAAGTCCACCGTAAAATTCCAGGGCTCAACCCTTGATAGGCGATAGAAATTACCAAGCTAGAGTATGGTAGGGGCAGATGGAATTTCCAGTGGAGTGGTTAAATGCTTTGAGATCGGAATGAACACGAACGGCGAAAGCAGTCTGTTTTTCCAACACTGAAACTAAGAGATGAAAGCTACGGGAGAAAATGGGATTAGATACCCCAGTAGTCCTAGCCGTAAACGATGGATACTAGGTTCTGTGTGTATCGACCGGCGTAGTGCTATAGCTAACATGTTAAGTATCCCACCTGGGGAGTACTTTCGCAAGAATGAAACTCAAAGGAATTGATAGGGGCTTGCACAAGAAATGGAGCATGTGGTTCAATTAGATGCAAAGTGAAGAACCTTACTGGGGCTTGACATGCCATGAATCCTCCCGAAAGAGAGGAGTGCCTTCGGGAACACAGACATAGGTGGTGCATGGCTATCATCATCTCGTGCTGTAAGGTGTTGGGTTAAGTATCGCAACGAATGCAACCCTCGTGTTTAGTTTCCAACATTGAGTTTGGAACCCTAAACAGACTGCCAGTGATAAGCCGGAGGAAGGTGAGGATGACGTTAAGTCATCCTGCCCCTTATGCCCTGGGCGACACATGTGCTACAATGACCGGGACAAAGGGTCACAACCCCGCGAGGGAAAGCTAACCTCAAAAAAGTAGCCTCAGTTTGGATTTTAGGCTGCAACTCACCTGCATGAAGCCAGAATCGCTAGTAATCACCGGTCAACCATACGACGGTGAATCTGTTCCTGGGCCTTGTACACACCGCCTTTCACACTATGGGAGCTGGTGATGCCCCAAGTTGTTACCTCAACCGCAAGGAGGGGGATGTCGAAAGCTGGGCTAGCGACTGGAGTGAAGTTGTAACAAGGTAGCCATACTGGAAGGTGCAGCTAGATCACCTCCTTTTCAGGGAGAGCTAATGCTTTTTGGGCTTCTTCGTTTGACACTGCATTTGAAAGGAAGCACATTTGAGCCAAGCTCATAGATGGAAGTATTATTTCAGGTCTCGATAGTGAAGTGAGACCATGAGCTTATCATCCCAGGTTGGAACAAGTTGATATAATCACATCTCCCATTTTCCTCCCCATGTTGCCACCCAGGTAGGGACATGGGGATGGGGTGGAAAAAAAAAAGAGTTATGTTTTCTCTTCTACTATTTTGGATATATTGAGGCCTCCATCCCCGAGAGGCCTACATGAGGAGCTATTAGCTTATTTTCTATATGGGTTCTTCCAATATATTGGTGTTGGTGTAGGGTCAGGCCTCCATACCCAAGGCCTGTACGATGGGCTATTAGCTCAGCGATAGAGCGTGCCCTTGATAATCAGGTCGTTGTGCTTGGGATGTGAAGGCTCTCAGTCACATGGATAGTTCAATGTGCTCATCAGCACCTGACCCGGAGATGTGGATCATCCAAGGCACATTAGCATGGCTTTCTCCTCTTGTTTTTTCAAACTGGGGTTTGGAACTGAACTTATCCTCAGGAGGATAGATGGAGTGGTTCAGGTGAGATCGAATGCAGATCCAAATTTCTATTCATTTATGGATCTGGGCTATCCAGGGGGGCCGGTGTTTATCCACCATAGATCCTCTCTTCTAGAGAATCCATACATCCCTTACCAGTGTATGGATGGCTATCTGTCAAGCACAGGTTGAAATGAGCCTAGATGTGGAAAATAGAGCACCTAACAACGCATCTTCACAGACCAAGAACTATGGGATCACCCTTTTCATTCTAGGTAGGGTGACGGAGGGATCATACCATTCGAGCCTTTTCATGCTTTTGTTGAAGGTCTGTAGGAAATAGGAATCCATAGGATCTCCTCATTATTCCCTAAAGGAATAATGTGAAATCAAATTCTCTCAATTCATAAGAATAGAATAATGCTTGGTGTAAATAAAAATAACTCCTTGGTCTTCGACCCCACACTACGAACGACCCTCAGATTAGTGCAACGGATGGGATGTCTTTATCCATCTCCTCACTATGGGAGCAAAGCAAGCTCGAAAAATGATCTTGGAGTGTCCCAGGGTTGGGCCAAGAGGGTCTTTCAACACCTCCTTTTCTCATCAAAAGTGATTTCCATTTACTTGTCGTTGGCTCGATAAGGAAATAAAAAGAAAAGGAAGGGGAACAAGCACACTTGGAGAGCGCACTACAACAGAGAGGAAGTTGTATGCTGTGTTCGAGAAGGATGAATCACTCCTGAAAAAGAATCTATTGATTCTCTTCCAATTAGTTGATTGGATAGTATCTCAGGTGCGAGGATTTACTTCACCGGCGAGGTCTCTGGTTCAAGTCCAGGATAACCCAACTGCACCAGGGAAAATCATACGAATAAAAACCAAAAGCATATTATTTTTTCATGTATGCTCCACTTGGTCCGGGTACGGGGGATATAGCTTAGTTGGTAGAGCCCCGCTCTTGCAATTGGGTGGTTGCGATTATGGGTTAGATGTTTGATCGTCTAGGTGGTAATGATAGTATCTTTTACCCGAAATGGTGGCTTACTTTTTCTCAGTAATGGGGAATAGGACCAAAACATGCCACTGAAAATATCTATAGAAAAAAAGAAAGATAGGCTGTGAAGAACGTAGAGAAGGTAGAGTGGGTACTTGGTTAGATCTAATATAGATCGTAGACGTGTGATAGTTGGACTCGGCGGCTCTCTTAGGGTTACTTCATCGGGGATACCTAGGGAAGAGGATCAAGTTGGCCCTTGTGTAAAACATGATGTACTATCTCCCTTCAATCCTTCAAGCAAAATGTGGTAAAAGGAAAATCCATGCCATGGACCAACCACATCGTATCCACCCCATAGGAACTACGAGATTGCCCCAAGGGTGCCAAAGGCATCCAGGGGTCACAGACCAACCATATACCCACCTTGATTCAAGGAGTGGAATGCATTAGCTATCTACTCCAATTGGACAGGAAGGGTCGGAGAAGGGCAATCATTCCTAGGACCAAAGAGTTGGGTGGAAAAAGGGGTTAGCTCTTCGTTCTTGGTTCTCTTGTAGCTGGGTAGCGTAGAACTACAGAAACAAGGACAACAATTGGAGCAGAGAATGCAATTGCATTATAAGGTCACAATTGTATAGATTCAACAAGTTCAAATTGATGTAACATGAAACCTATTAGACCGAAAGCACCATGAAGAGCAACGAAGGTCCATAGACCACCTAATTGACACCAAAGAGTAAAATCTCCTTGTTCTTTGGGACCCCATAATAGTAGCAAAGAATGTGCTAAACTATTAGTAGGAGTAGAAAATGCGGCAGTTAGGAAATTACAACCTTCCAGATAGGAACTGGCCAATTCGTGGGTATACCATGAAGTCAAAAAGGTTGTACCCGTGAACCATCCACCTAAGGAAAAATAGGCACAAGGAAAGAGAAATAGACTGGACCAACCCACAAAAACGAAATGGTCTCTGCGTAGCCAGTCATCCACAGTATGAAATAAAATTTTTTCGTATTTAGAAGACTTTCCAAGGCTTATAGTCATAACAATCCTCCTATTTCACTATTTCGACCATTTTCGAGCACCCTATATGATTAAAAGGTATACGATGAATTGGGGACAATTTTTCATCCATCATCCTTTCAAAAAAAAATTGGGTTTTGAAGATTCGTTCTTGGAACTAATATTTGAAACTGGACCGAAAAGATTCAATATAGGTAAATGCATGATCGCTCGATCCCGAGTTTTCAGAGTTCCTATCTGATCCTAAAATAACCTAGGGAGGAAGTGCACTTTCTGCCTTCCATTGACCAGATTCTATTCACAGTATCTATTCCATTCAATATTTTTTATTCATTCTCGTCTTGAACCTTCTGCAATGCAACAAAATGAAAAGGAGTATTTATGTTCTCTCTCATACATCTCTATGTATATTCTTACTACTACATCGTGGTCCGATATGAATGAGTCTATGGACAGGAAAGAGTAGATTTTTTCATAACTCATAGAACTAAATGAAATTACTCCAAAGTTATTCTCCTTATATAGAAAGAATTTATATATTTCACGATTGTGGTCCAAAACTAGAAAACCTTTTCCCCTTTGTTTTCTCTTTTCACATCTTCATTTCTATTCATTTCTCACCGGTGTAATCACCAAAGTAAAATGTACTAAATATTCTTATATGAATATTTAGTACATCGTAAAATAATCATGTATTTGATTTGTGTATCAATTTCGTATAAATAGAGAAAATTGGTTGTCCGTAATTTGGCTGAGAATGGACTTACTTCAGGATCTATATATTTTTCTGTCTAGGGAAGGGAGAAGAGATTATAAAAATCGATCCGACGAAACATTCAATTAACAATCAAATAGGGAGTTTTATCAACTAAATAAGATCGATTCATTTCGGATAGGAAAGGTTCACTTTCCAAATCTCCATCAAATTTCAATACTAGAATAGCTTATATATTCATAACCCAATGGGTCAGGTTCACTTCTCCTCCGTTTTTTCCACTTCTTTTGTAGACTGGTAATTTCAAATTACCAGGTATCCATAATACCTCAGATATGTTCAAAATTGACAAAGATGGAGTAGACTATATACTGATCTTATATTAGCAGGATGAAGAAGGCTATTATTGATAAAAATATAGTGGTCCTCCCCCTATATTAGTTGTGAGACTCCATCATAACATATTTTTTGTCTAAAACATATCATGACAGATATTTTTCATCCCTCGAAAAAGGGTTTTCATCTTGAAAAGATGTGGATCATATGATGAGAAATGGACACCCAAGCCTTGTTTCTGTGTGGGAAACATGAGCCCTTTATTGGACTTGAACTGATGACTTACGCGTTAGCATGGAATTACTCTACCGCTGAGTTAAAGGGGCTCCTCATCATATATTAATGAGTGATTCTACTATGGTAGATGGACAACAAATCGGATATGGATGATCCATCTATCTTCATAAATATGAAGTTGATAAAATATATTAGTAGCTCGTAGTTTACATGAGAGGAGGGTAAGGATGGCTGTACTGGAAACTATGGGCTGAGCTGATACAAAGCGAATGGAGACAAGTTATACCTGAGAACATTTGCTAAAATATTTTCATGAGTCCTCCCATCTATTTTATGGATTTCTCGTTGTACTAGGCGTGTGGGATTGTCACGAGAGGGTAATGATGGCGATACTGAAAGTGAACTCCAGGCTGAGCTTATATAAAGAAAATGGAGACAAGTTATGCCTGAAGATGATGTTGAATTAGCCTTGTCCACAAGCGAGATATAAGTAATGCAACTATGAATCTCATGGAGAGTTTGATCTTGGCTCAGGAAGAATGCTGGCGGCACGCTTAGCACATGCAAGTCGGATGGGAAGTGGTGTTTCTAGTGGTGGAAGGGTGAGTAACGCGTAAGAACCTACCCTTTGGAGGGGAACAACAACTGGAAATGGCTACTAATACACCATTGGCTGAGGAGAAAAAGGAGGAATCTGCCCAAGGATGGGCTCGTATCTAATTAGTCTGTTCGTGAGGCAATGGCTTACCAAGGCAACGATTAGTAGCTGGTCTGAGAGGATGATCAACCACACTAGGACTGAGACACGACCCAGACTCCTATGAGAGACAGTAGTGGGGAATTTTCCGCAATGGGTGAAAGCTTGACGGAGCAATTCTGCATGAAGGCAGAAGAACCACGAGTCATGAAATTATTTTCTCGGAGAAGAAAAATGATAGTATCTGAGGAATAAGAATTGGCTAACTATGTGCTAGCAGTCGTGGTAATATAGAGGATGCAAGAATTATCTGAAATGATTGGGCGTAAAGCATCTGTAGGTGGCTTTTCAAGTCCACTGTCAAAATATAGGGCTCTACCCTGGACAGGCATCAGAAACTACCAAGCTGGAGTACAGTAGGGGCAGAGGGAATTTCCGGTGCAGTGGTGAAATGTATTGAGATTGGAAAGAACACCAACGACAAAAGCACACTGCTGGGCCGACACTGACATTGAGAGACGAGAGCTAGCAGAGAAAATGGGATTAGATACCCCAGTCGTCCTAGCTGTAAACGATGGATACTAAGTGCTATGCATATAGACCCGCGTAGTGCTGTAGCTAACGTGTTAAGTATCCCGCCTGGGGATTACATTCGCAAGAATGAAACTCAAAGGAATTGACGGGGGCCCACACAAGCAGTGGAGCATGTGGTTCAATTTGATGCAAAGCAAAGAATCTTACCAGGCCTTGACATGCTGTGAATCCTCCCGAAAGAGAGGAGTGCCTTCGGCAACGCGGACATAGGTGGTGCATGGCTGTCGTCAACTCGTGCCATAGGGTGCTAGTTTAAGTCCCGCAATGAGCGCAACCCTCGTGTTTAGTTTCCAACATTGAGTTTGGAACCCTGAATAGACTGTCGGTGATAAGCTGGAGGAAGGTGAGGATGACATCAAGTCATCATGCCCCTTATGCCCTGGGTGACACACATGCTACAATGATCGGGAAAAATGTCCATGACCCCGCGAGTGCAAGCTAACCTCAAAAACCTGGCCTTAGTTCAGATTGCAGGCTGCAACTCACTTGCATGAACGCGGAATCGCTAGTAATCACCGGTCAACCATCCGGCGGTGAATCCATTCCTGGGCCTTGTACACACCGCCCGTCACACTATGGGATGTGGCCATGTCCCAAGTCGTTACCTTAAACGCAAGGAGGGGGATGCCGAAGGCTAGGCTAGTGACTGGAGTGAAGTCTTAACAAGGTATCCATACTGGAAGGTGTGGCTGGATCACCTCCTTTTAAACTAGAGCTAATGCTTTTTGGGCTTCTTCGTTTGACACTGTATCTAGAAGGAAGAGGTCACGTTCTGAGCTTATATAAAGAAAATTGAGACAAGTTATGCCTAAATATGATGCTGAATTAGCCTTGTCAACAAGGGAGATATAAGTAATGCAACTATGAATCTCATGGAGAGTTTCATCCTGGCTCAGGATGAACGCTGGCGTCATACTTAACACATGCAAGTCGGATGGGAAGTGGTGTTTCCAGTGGTGGACGAGTGAGTAACGCGTAAGAACCTGCCCTTGGGAGGGGAGCAACAGCTAGGAACGGCCGCTAATAACCCATAGGCTAAGGAGAAAAAGGAGGAATCCACCCAAGGAGGGGCTCACATCTGATTAGTTAGTTGGTGAGGCAATGGATTACCAAGGCGAATATCAATAGCTGGTCTGAGAGGATGACCAGCCACACTGAGACTGATATTTTAATGTTGATTCAGCATCATCTTTAGACATAACATGTCTCCATTTTATTTACAGGAATACGACATGTTCCTCTTCCGCAGCCCTACCCTCCCTCCATCCCCCTACTCTGCCTGCTCCTCTCCTCCCCTTCCTTCCCCCCCTCCCCCTGCTCCTCCTGTTGGTGTCTCATGTTTTTATAGATTGGAAAATCAAAAGAAAAGGCGACATCAGAACCAATATTTAGAGTTCCAGGATCTAATCCTCCTATTCTCAGAGAGGGATCTCTCAAATTATTTGTTTTTCAAAGGTTTATCTTGTTTGCTTTTAGTATTGGTTTTAGAGTAATTATTAAGTGAAATTGTTTGTTTGTTTGTTTGGTTGAATGACATAGGAGAACATGAAAAGTCTAGGAAATATAGATAGAAAGGGGAAATGCTAGATTCATTTGGCAATGGAGTCAAGAAGGGTTTATGACAAACTCATTAATGGATATGGGATACCAGAGAGCAAATCTAACTTGGCCACAGGATCCTTTTGTTTTGTGAATGAGATGGACATCAATGATTTGGAAAGAGAAATTGAATTCTCAACAAAGGGAACTTGAAAACATAACTTCAACAATAAGAGGTATTTAATAGACAGGGCTAACCATGAATTCTACAAATGCACTTTAAGAAAATAATGACTTCAAGACAATTTTCAAAATGAAATCTAAGATTCAGGAGCACATCCTATTTCCTCAAATATTTTATTTCAAACGACTTAGAAAACATAAAAGATTCATTGATAATTCCAGTCATAGAAGAAAGACCTCTAAAACAATTGTTCAAGCAAGGAAAAAGGGAATGATCAGAACAAACCTCCTTGGCTAACTATAAACAATGGTACTTCAAAGAGAGACTTCAAAAACAGTTTTCAAGTGGCAGCAGACAAGCAAGGAGAACCATAAATCATGCTAAAACCAATTATTTGAACTATTAGAGAAATAAACAAGCATGAGGACTAAAGAGAGAGATTAAAGACTCTAAAATACCTCAGTAGAAGAAAACATAAAACAGTGAAGGATGAATAGGTCTAAGGTTCTTCTAGGAGTCATTTCTTAGCCTAAAATTTCATCCTACTATAGTGAGCATTTTTGGAACAAATTGAAAATAGGAGAAAACATCAAACAGTTTAGAATACTTCACCAACAGCCAAGCTCATGGATCCAATGATAGAGCCTTCTCAAGAACAAGCATGTTTCGACATAATCAAGCTTCCAAGACTTCAATTTCTTCCTCAACTTCAGAAAGAATATGTATTATTTCAGAGAGTTTCAGTATTACAACTAGTGAACAATCAACCCACATCTCATCTTCTTCAAAAGTATTTATAGAAGAAATGAGGAGGTGGAAAATTTTTAGGATTGAAGTGTAATAAATTTTACACTAAATTAAACTCCTTGTCTTGAAAACCATGCAAGGCATAAGGCAGGAATGCATCGAATTACAACTCTGTTTCATTTACTCTGTTTATGCCTTTTAAGGCTTAATGGGTAAAAATATTGACTTTGAGGCCTATTTATCCTTTACAATAACTTCACTGACAGCTTAAAATATCTTCTTTTGTTTGAAATAACTATTCAGTTGTAGTTAAACAAATATCTTCTTTTCTGGCAATAAGTAGACCTTCTTTTCGATTTATTGAGGCTGCAGGTGGCTTTTAGTAGCTGGAGAGGATTCAATTAGCCTCTTTGATGTGGCTCTGAGGTGTGCTCGGGCTGATATTTTCCTCTGTTTTTCCTAAAACACCTTTAATCTGTCTTTGTTCTATGTTTTAGGCCTAATTAGGCTTAATCTTCATCTTCGGGTCTTCATACTCTGCTGACTGTGTTTTTGGCTGTGTTGCAGGTGCACGAAGGGTTTTTATAATATTACCAATGTTCATGAGACATGATAAAAATGGTTGTTCGAACCCTTTATATTCATGTTCTTCATTCATAGTGGCCTGGGGAATCGCCATCCCCGACCTTTGATTTCCTTTTTAAAACTATGGAGAAACCTTGAAAACCTACACAAAAAGAGAAAAGTTAAGAAAATATGCGGAAATAGGTTTAGACAGCTTCTAGGCATGAGATTAAATCATGACCGTTGGATGAAATCAACCAACAGTCGGGATTGCTTGCTGGGGTCAAAAGGGGAGGCAGTTGGATGAATGAGATTTAGATTAAGTCTGGGCCGTTGGATCAGATTGATCAATGGCTGAGATCAATCGGGAGTTTATAATGCAGAGGGGGTAATATTATAGCAGAATGGAGGAAATTTTAAAAGAAATGGGAGAAAACCTTTGGCGGAAGTGAAAATGGGCTTAAATGAAATTTGGGGTTGCAGAATGATTTGGGACATGGGATTAGATCAACTAACAAAGATCAATGGCAGAGATTACTCAGTGAAATGCTTTGGGAGAAAAGGTGGGGTGAAATGACTTGGGGGTTAAAACATAATCAGATCTGTTGGATGGAAACAATGGATGGCAGAGATGAAAAGGTGAAAAAGTTAATGCAGTGGGGAACGGTGGTTTCAGTTGAAAAAACTGATGGTTTCGCGCTGCTCCAAAGTGGTTTTAGAATTTTTCCAAAACAACGCGGTATTGATCTACCCTTGACACGTGTCCTTTTAAAACTGGCCATATCATGTAAATTTTTGGCATTAAATTTCAGGCTTGAAAACACGCAATATGGAGTTTCGGCCGTCCGATGAAAGGTGGAGAGATCCAACGATGGGAGTGAGAGCGCGATGGGATCAGATGCGCGGACGAAAAATGGTGGGAAGGGTCAAGGCAGTTTAAATCCCGACCGTCAGTTCACGAGAATGGATGGTTCAGATCTGTCGATGGGGAAGGTAGGTCCCAAAGGTGTTGGGCCTATCGGGTTCAATAAAGACCGTTGGATTTGAATGATGGACGGTCCAGATTACTTCTCAGGGTAAATGAAAGCAATGTGGGACGAGGGTTTCGGAGGAGATCAGATGTAATGTGGACCGTTGATCTGCAAAGATCAATGGTGGATCTTCGCCGAAGAATTACACTGATGGGTTTATGAAATAATCAAAGGGAAGTCAGGTTTGATCTGGACCGTAAGATCTATGAAATGGACGGCCCAGATTTGATCACAGGGTTGCAAATTGGCGGAGGCAAAGGGAATGAACAAAGGGAATGCGCTGATGCGATTAAGCGTGGGTCGTTATATCTAGAAGAGATCAATGGTCAGGATTGACTGGACGAGTTTTAATGTCCGATGGCTATGGTGGAACGTGATTGAATCTGGGCCGTTGGTTCTTGTGGATTTCAACAATTCAGATTAAATCGCGGGATCGCAATCGGAGGAGGGAAAGGGAATGGACAAAAGAAATTTTGTGATGCGATGGAGTGAGGACAGTCGATCTAAAAGCTAGATCGATGGTTAGGATTTAATCATGAAGGCCAAAGGTAGAAGGGAGGGTTTTGAATGGGGAGCGATATGGACCATCGGATCTAGACACGATAAATCAGATCAACGGTCAGGAATTGATCGCTGGATCACATCGGCGGGAAGGGAAAAAACAAAGGGGTAAGTTGGAAACTTGCGATGCGATTGGCCGATGATCATTGATCAGTTTTAGATTGATGGTCAGTATTCACCGAAACTTCAAACTATCGGGTTTACGAAAAATCAAAGGAAAGTCGGGTTTTTACGTTTAAACAAGGAAAGTTGGGTTTCGGGAAAGGGTTTTAAGGACTTTTAGCACCTGGTTGCGAGGCTTATGGTCTCATGAGAGGCGGGGGTTATAGAAGTTAAGCCCTCGGGGGCTAAAATTCTATATAACGTAATATAAGTGTTTTTAGGCTAAAAACAGGGCTTTTAAGCCAATTTTGAGGGTTCCGATAGAGGAAAGAAGGTTTTTTAAATGAAATGGTAGGAGACCGAATGGTTTTAAAAGGGTCTTGAAGTGATTTTGAAGGTTAAATGAGGCTTATGGAAGGTTTTTTATGAAGAAAACGGGGGTGAAAATGGAGTTCAATTTATGAGTGAAAGGAGGGGTAAAATGAAGGGGAAAATGGGTTTTTTGAGCAGTCTTTTCTTCAGGCGAACAACAGATTTTTCAGGTTTATAAAGGAAAAAATAGTGAAGGTTAATAAATAATTAGTTATCTTCATAAAAACTTCAAATATGATAGGTTTTAAAACGGGAATTATCTCTTGAAGTTTTGAAGAAAAAAATTAGCCACTTCTTGGTATAACAAAATTTATCAATGGCTAACACCTCCTCCCCTCCATATTCCTCCACTCGCTCCTTCCCTCCGTCCCTGCCCATCGTCCTCCTCCTCCCTTTGTCTCCTCCCCTCCCCTGCCCATCGTCCTCCTCCTCCCCTACCCTCACCTCCTTCCTACTCCCTCCCTACCCCATGCTCTCCCCTCCTCCTCTCCCCTCCCCTCCTCCTCCTCCTACCCCTCCCTCCCTCCATCCATCCTACCTCGCCTCCCTTCCCCTACCTCCCCTCTTCCTGCCTCTCTCCTCCTCCTCCTCCTCCACTCCCTCCCTCCCTCTCTCCTCCTCTCTCTGTCTCCCTCCCCTCTCTCCTCCTCTCTCTCCCTCCCCCTCTCTCTCTCTCTCTCTCTCTCTCTCTCTCTCTCTCTATATATATATATAATAACGTTACCAATCTAATAATTTATTCTAACAAGGTATAATAAGTAATTTCAAAATAGATTTTCCTAAAATATATTTAAATATAATAACTACGATTTTTAAACATAGTTAAAAAATATCATATAAAATTAAATTTTGCAAGATGTTGAAGAAATCCAATTTTTGACTAAAATAAAAACAATAATAGTTATTGATAACTAAAGTTTTGAAATAGTAAACCCTAGCCGAGCAGTTAGTAATTTTGGGTTTTTCTTTTTCTAATTTTGAAAGCATGCTAGATAATTAAAATCAAATTAGCAAATAACAAGTAACTAAGGATGAGCACAATTTTAAGTTGTCTTCCTCGTCATAAAGGAGACAAAAACTTTCCTCTTCTGAGTAATTCAAACAACCAGAAACTTCTAGAAAATTTCTCTGTTCTAGAGTAATATGCATGTCTCTAGAGTAATATGCATGTCATGCTCTGTTGTAGAGGAATTCAAAATAGCCAAACACTTGCAATTAGTTCTCGAAATTCAATCAATGTGTATGAAGTTATTATTCTCGATATTTCCTCTAATTCACCAGTGATAAAATAGTTATAATTTTCTAACACGTTCAAAATAATAAGTTTTAGGACAAGTTAAAATAATAGACCAAGTTGAGCTCCCAATAATTCCAAATATATGCTAGATAATTAATATTAAATTATTAAGTAAGATTTTCGTTCACTTCCTTGTACTAATGTTTGGTCATGCTATGTGCTAAAGTAATAAGTTCTAGAGTAATATGGACCCGATTTTTCAGTTTGTGAGGATTGGTTTTCCTCCCAGATGATAACCGAATGATATTTATTAGTCCATATTCATACATATAAATGAAATATATCACTCCATATTCATACATGATTGAAATTTAACCCTCCATATTTTATCTACCAGAGTTTAACCCTCCATTACGGTGTTTAGAATCTGTGTTCTCATTGCCCTAACTCCATCTTATATCAGAAAAAATCCGAAGTTAACATTCTGTAGAAATGGAAAATTAGGTAACTGACCCTTTTATATATAAAATCACAGATAATATCTAACCACATAGGTCTCTCCATTTCATCTCCCTCTATTCAGTCATTCTACTTCACAAAGAAGGGAATGAAATTGCATAATTATTCTTATTAATCTTGCGCTATTAAATCTTCGACTTGCATTTTCTAAATCTTACACTATGCATTAAGATACCCTGTTGTCCCTTTTCTATGTTATTGTGTTTCATCGGTTTTATATGCTCTACTTTCCTGGATAACTGGCCCAACGATTCGAACCTCGATTGTGAAGATATCCCGCAAACCGTTTTGAACTCTGGCATGCCGGATAGTGATAATGACGGAGGTTCATATATTGAAGAACAAAGAAACCCCATGGCTGCTGATGGTGGTGGGAGTTCTATGATTCCACGGGGCTGTCACAAAGAGGCTCCTATGGTAAATAAATAAAAATATAAATAAACCGAGGTATGGTAAATAACAAATAAAACCTCTTTTTATACTTACTCTAAAGGTATAGTAAATAAATAAAAATATAAATAAATTGGAGGTATGGTAAATAAATAAAACCTCTTTTTATACTTAATCTAGAAGTATGGTAAATAAATACAAATATAATACACTAGAGGTGTGGTAAATAAATAAAACCTTTTTTTATATTTATTCCATAAACTATTTTATATTTACTAAAACTAAAAAATGAGGTTTTATTTAGGTGAAGCTTATGGGCCAGATACCCTAGAACGAAAATGTATCAAATATGATTAGAGATCAACATCTAAGTATATACTAAGCCTATGGGCCAAATACAATGGTAAAAAAAAGACATAATAAATATATATAAATATAAATAAACCAAAGATATTGTAAAGAAAACCTCTTTTTATATTTAATCAACACTCCTTTTTAAGAAATTACCTAAAAATTAAAGAAAGTAAAGGAGTTCCTAATTATTATAATATATTAATTAAATGATATGATATTTTAAAATATATTAAACTATATTTAAATAAAATTATGTTAATGAAAATTTTTACATATTTTTACATAATAAAAATACTATTTTAAAATAATTAAATAATAATTTGTTTCTTTTAAACAATCAACTAAATAAATTATAATGTAAATAACTATTACCATATTATAATAAATAATTTAAAAAAATATATATTAAAACATTAAATTGAAAAATATATATATATACTTATATATCTCAAATCATATATATATATATATATGAAATAATTTTAATATAAATAAATATTAGTTAAATTCATGATAAAATAAATATAGGTATTATATTTTAATATTAATTTAAATTATTTTTTAATAATTTTAATTTCCATAGTCCATTTGTTTTGGATTCACAGTGATTGGATATATTTTTAAGGTACATTTTGAATATATATATATATGTGTGTGTGTGTGGTTTAAAAATTTATGAAAATTATATTTTCATGTAATTGTGAAAAATAATAAAACTACAGTTGCGAAGATAATTTATTTATAAAATGGTTTCAACTACTCTTACACATTTAGAGCCATTTTGTAACACCCAAATTAACAAGCATGTTAATCAAGTTATGAACTGAAGCTTTTCTTTTGAATGAAAGATTTAATTATCGTATGTTACATAAATCCGATGGTAAAAGTTTTCCAAGACTCCAAAGTAGTTGATTAAATAGTTACTGGAAGTTACCTTTAATTATCGTATGTTTCATAAATCTGATGGTAAAAGTTACCTTTAATTATCGTATGTTTCATAAATCTGATGGTAAAAGTTTTCCAAGACTCCAAAGTAGTTGATTAAGTAGTTACTAGAAGTTACCTTTAATTATCGTATGTTTCATAAATCTGATGGTAAAAGTTTTCCAAGACTCTAAAGTAGTTTGGAAGTTACCTTTAATTATGGTATGTTTCATAAATCTGATGGTAAAAGTCTTCCAAGACTTCAAAGTAGTTGATTAAGAAGTTACTGGCAGTTACCTATAAATATGATGGTAAAATTTTTCCAAGACTCCTAAGTAGTTTATTAAGTAGTTACTGGAAGTTACCTTTAATTATCGTATGTTTCATAAATCTGATGGTAAAAGTTTTCCAAGACTCCAAAGTAGTTGATTAAGCAGTTACTTATAAATATGATGGTAAAAGTTTTCCAAGACTCCAAAGTAGTTGATTAAGCAGTTACTGGCAGTTACCTATAAATATGATGGTAAAAATTTTCCAAGACTCCAAAGTAGTTGATTAAGTAGTTACTGGCAATTAGCTTTCCTCTAGGGATAAAAAGAAAATCGTAGAGGAGGAAAGGGGTTTAAGGAACAACTAGGAAGATGGAAAGAGAGAGAATCCAAAGCTGGTGGGAAACCAATGGAAAGAAAATCCTAGAGGAGGAAAGGGGTTTTGTGCAGGAAATAAGGAACAACTAAGAAGCTAGAAAGAGAGAGAATCCAGAGTTGGTGGAAAACCATTGGAACTTTGCTACCTGTTATAGGAGACGAGACTAGACAGGAGTCCTGAGGCCTACATCCTTGAAGCACTGCTCTACAATCCTACTTTTGTGAGGATCATGGGAAGAGCAGAGAACATGATTGCCTCGCTCGAGGTTGGGAGGATGCCATCAATATTACTTAATTGCGATAAGTAATCTAGTCTGAAAAGAAAAGTGAAATAATATTTTAATTTTACAGTCCTATGGTTAGAATTTTTGAGAATATGAATATCTATTGGAGAGGTAGAAAATGAATTTGAAGTATTTAATTATCTGAAATGTGAATTCAAGAAATTGTATTCCTTATAAAACTAATTATGTGAAAAGAGGTTTCTGAAAGAATGATATAAGAAATTTTTCTTGTTAAAATTTGACAGCAACCATTAACACGTTGGACGGTTAGTCCCCTTGGGGAAATAACCCCAAAATGGACTATCTCTCTGTCGTATAGATGATAATAGTGAATACATGTACAGAGGATAAACTCGCTCAAGATGGTCCTGTCACCTATCTAGAGTATTTATAGCACCAAGTGTAGATAGTATAAATTTCCAAGAAAATATAAGACAGAGAAAGAAAGAATTGTCATGGAAGTTGTTCTAAAAACTAGAATAAAAACATCTACATAACTGTAATTTCAAATCTTGTCATGGAAGTTGTGCTGAAAACTAGAATAAAAAAATCCACACAACTGTAATTTCAAATCTATACCTATTCTTTAAAGTTAGGAATTTATATAAAGAAACAGACTACAACTTCTCAATTCATAAATAAACCGAAAACAAAGATTTATAGTTTCAGGAAATAGAAACTATGGTTATGGAACTCTTTAGAATAGACAGGAAAGAACCTAGATAGAAATACAAAACTGGAACTATAAATTTATGAATTATAGCATAAATACATAAACTGGGTTTGACAATCCCAATAGATACAACTAAACAGTAAGTAAGAAGTTAACAGTCGAATTTGGGACTTTTGAATAACGAAGAAACAAGTCTAATGACCATAGATCGAATGTTGGTCAAGGCAATTCTATATATATATATATATATATATATTACATTCCCAATATTAATTATGAATATTACGATACCATACATAGATTTAATCATTTACCCTTGCTTTGAAAATATAACTGCGGTGGTAGATTCGATGCATTGTGAGGCTACGTATGTGAAGGAAAACTCAAATAGTACGTAAATAACTTTAAAAATGAAGTATTAAACTGTGGAAACCCTTATGGGTATTTATACAGTAAAGAAAATCGCCATGAATTACATACGGTGCATAGAACACAACCATACAACTCTAATATATATGAATAAGAGTATCAAAATTACTCCGACCCTCAAATAGGAACTACAACTCTAAATGTAACATTACATAACTAGAATAACCTTGAATTATTAAACATTAAGAGAAATGTTCGAAATGAATAGGGAGGATACCCGTGTGCACCTGTAGGGGAGTGCAGATCATCAGATGGGTATGCCGCATGTAACAGGAAGACAAAGTTTATTACAGAGGGATGAGATTATACCTGCAAAACATGTGAAGGAAAATCGATAACCCTGAACATGATACAAATGTAAATACTATAAGATATGGCAAAGATGACAAGGGAAGGAGTAAACTTACCTCGAGATGAATAGACAGTGGGATTCCTTGCACATGTTCCAACAGTAAGCTTATTTTGTTAAAAAGAAAGCCGGAGGTAAGTGATGGAACAAAACGTAAAACTTAAACTCAAATCAGAACGTCTTTACTCACCCTTGAAGAAATATGTGGAGAAAAACCATTCTGGCTGCAAACCAGTTCGAAAGACACAGTGCGAGCTTGATCCTTTAGGTTCCACTGTCGATGATCTTGATGACTGTGCAAGAGTCCCAATAAAAATATGTCAAACCCTCAGTAACAGCGCAGAAACAATGTGCTTAGTATAATGTGACAAGCTCAGATGATAACATGAAGGATTGGTGAAGAGCCATGTACATACCTTGCCTAGAATACCAAAACAGACGGACGAGCTACATGAGTTGCAAGCCGCGGTGACCAAACAACAGAACCAAATGAAGATTTCAGTTAGGGTTTGAGTGGTAGGGTAATACCCTAACCACCCCAAGAACCATACTGACCGTAGATCCAAAACCCAAATGACGATGTATAGAGGGTGAGTTGTCTCCAAAACCCAATGCAACGTCCGAGCAAGCTACGACGGATCCAAATGAATATAAGCATAGGTCCAATCATTTAATAACTTTATTCCAAAGCTTGAATAATCAAATAAAACATTATGTTTTGTACAATCTAAATATATTATGACATAAGATGTTGATCAACCTCGGTGCGGGAGATATCGTCAACATAAATACTCTAAAATTATATAATGGTCGTTATGAAAATCGCTCCAAAAGTAGAAGAAAAGAGAGATCAACGCCTTAGAAATCAGGCACTTCGTGGGAGAAACCTCCTTTACATTACATAAATGAACAATTCTTGGATGATTCGAATGACAGAGCCTCCTTTCTATATATAGGAGTCCATGGGGTCACAATATAATCCTAGCCCACCTAGAATAATAATGTAAAGCACAACAATAACAATAATGGCTTTTATGGGGCACAATAATAACAATATGGGGGCTACATGGGTACAGAAATAAAAATAAGGGGCTACACTACTAACAATAAGGGGATACACTAGTAATATAGGGACCTAACATGCCCCTCTCTTTTAGAAAAGTGTTTTCCTCAACACTTGAGTAGCTCTGGATGCTTCTGTATAAAATTCCATCCTCCCATCTGAAATATTCAGTGGGTAAGTTCTTCCACTTGATGAGATACTCTGGAATTGATCAATTTTGTAGCTATCGAGTTCTTGTTTTCATGATATCTTCAGGTTCCAATATGATTTTTTCTTCCTCATCAAATTCTGGCAATATTGTTTGAACTAGAATTTTTTCACCTATAACCTTCTTTAAGCATGAAACATGGAAAACTGGGTGCACTCGAGAAGAACCCAGAAGCTCCCATTTGTATGCCATAGTACCAATATTTTACAACACCTTGTAAGGACCATAGTACTTTGGTGATAATTTATTATCCTTCTTATCTTTATTGAGGGACATTTTTTTGTATGGTTGTAGCCATAAAAATACCTGTTTCCTACATCAAAACTTCTCTCGCTGCGATGTTGATATGCCTGTTGTTTCATTTTATTTTGTGCCAAATTTAGGTTATTGTTTAAGAGTTGGATAACTTGTTGTTGATGTTCGGTGTGATCTTCCACTGCTTGAACCTTAGAACTTTCTCTTAAATATGATGTGATGGATAGTAGATGATATCCATAAAGTTCCATAAATGGCATCATTTTTGTTGCAGTATGGAAGGAAGTGCTATACCACCATTCAACTAGAGGTAAGCACTTGACCCATTGTGCTTGTTTATAAGATATAAAACAACGAATATATCCTTACAAACATTTGTTCACTATTTCAATTTTCCTATTGGATTGAAGATGATAAGATGAGCTATGAGCTAGTTTAGTACCCAAACAAGAAAATAATTCCATCCAAAAATTTCCAGTAAAAATGGGGTCTTTGTCAGTTACAATAACCTTTGGGTTTCCATGTAGCTTTTGAATTGTTTAAATAAATGAAGCAACAACTGTACTTTCTTTAAATGGATGAGATAATGCGAAAAAGTGTGCATACTGGGTAAGTCTATCAATTACCATCATGATGACACTCTTTCCTTTGGACTTAGGAAAACCTGTGATAAAATACATTGAAGCCTCCTCCCAATGTTGACTTGGAATGGATAAATGTTGTAGAAGACCCGAGGTCTTACTTGTATGCACTTTATATTTCTGGAAAACCGAACATTCCGACACAAACTTCTGAATATCAGATTTAAGGCCATCCCAAAAAAATTCTTTCTTCACCCTGTGGTAAGTTTTTGAGAATCCTGAGTGTCCTCCTAAGGAAGAGGTGTGCAATTCCAAAAGAATATTTTTATTTAGTTGGGAATTCTTACAAATATATAAGTGATATTTGTACCATAAGGAATAATTTTTCCAACTAAATGTATCAGATGTACTAGGATCTTACTGCAACTTTTGAAAGAGTGTCCACACTTCTTCGTCATTCTTCCATTCATCCCTTGCTTTGGTTATCCAATCTAATTGGATAATAGAAATGGCACAAAGAAATTCTTCCACCTCTTCATCCTTTCTTGAGAGTGCATCAACAACAACATTTAACTTTCTTTTTTGTAGATGATTTCAAATTCATAACCCAAAAACTTTGTGACCCATTTTTTCTTCTCTTCTGAAGACGGCCTTTGTTCCAAAAAGTATTAAATACTATCATGATCATTTTTTTACCTTGAAGTGTTTTCCCATTAGGTAAGGTCACCATTTATTTAGTGCAAGTATTGGCAACATTTACTTCTCATAAATAGCTTTTTGTAAATACTTTCCTTGTAAGTATTTGAAGAAAAGCTCAATTGTATTCTCTGCTCCACATGGCATCTTCATTTCAACGAAGGTGGCATACTTGGAAAAAAGGTTTACAACAACGATAATCCCTTTATACCCCTATACCACTAGTAAGTGAGAAATGAAGTCCTTAGAGACACTCATCCATGGTCTATCTCGAATAAAAAAGGGCTACAAAAATCCCCCTGTCTTTGAGTATCCAATTTTTCTTGTTGACAATGATGCACGTATGTACATACTCCTCCACTTCCTGCCTCGTCCTTTCCCAGAAGTATCCTCTCTTCAATAATGCCATAGTCCGATGCTACCCTGGGTGGCCAGCCCAAGTTGAGTCGTGGAATTCATTCAAAATGTGCCTCCTAAGTCCCGATGACTTTGAAATGTAGAGTCAATTCCCAAATAACAAGAAGCCATCTCGTAAGTGAAACTTCTTTGTTTACCCCTCCTTTACTAGCTTCAAGATCAACTTTGCTTGTGTATCTACCTCCACACTAGCTTGAAGTCTATCCTGCATCTCTGTGGACGTGTTGACCCTCCCTCTTGTCTTCTCAGATCGATCTTCTTCTTCTAATGCTCCTAGTTGTGCCTTTCTACTGAGGGCATCTGCAACAACATTGAGATTTCCCGTTCCGTACTCAAGCGTCATGTCAAACTCTGCCAAGAAGTCTGGCCAACGAGCTTGCTTTGCTGAAAAATTTGGTTGTGATGTATAATAACTTGTAGAAATGTTCTTAGTGTTGACAGCGAATGGTTTCCCCACCAAGTAATGTCTCCAGACATGAAGAGAATGAATGATGGCAGTCATCTCCTTTGCATGGACCAAATATCTGCACTCTCTATCCTACAACTTTAGACTTTCATAAGCGACTGGATGTCCATCCAGCAATAGAACCCCTCCAATTTAAAAATATGATGCATCAGTGTGAACCTCAAATGGTTTCTCTAAATCAGGTAGGATCAGTATCGGTGTTGTCACCATCCTTACCTTAAGCTCCTCAAAAGCCTCATGACATTTTTTTGTCAAATTCCATCGCTTCCCCTTCTTCAAAAGGTTTGTCGTGGTGCAGTTATCTTGGAATACCCTTCTACAAAATTTCTTTGGTAGTTGTTCATCCCCAAGAAAAATCTCATATCATGGAAATTCTTCGGTTCCACCCAATCCTATATGGCCTTGAATCTGCTTGGCTCTATCCGTATGTGACCTTGTTCAACAATGTGGCCAAGGAACGAAATATCGGTTTGGGAAAACATACACTTGGATTTCTTCAAGTATAGTTGTTGTTCCTTCAGTGCTTCAAAGACTAGTGCCAAATGATTCTTATGATCCTCCATGTTATCACTGAAATTACAATGTCATGCAAGTACACCACCATAAAGGTGTCAAGATATGGACGAATTACATCATTCATCAATGTGCAGAATGTGGCTAGGGCATTGCACAACCTGAATGTCATGAATAATAATTCATAGCTTTCATATCTCATCACAATCGCGGCCTTTTTCTCGTGTCCTTCAGCTATCCTCACCTGATAGAAACCCTGTCTCAAGTCCATCTTGGAAAACACTCGAGCTTTCACAAGCTTATCGGACAAATCTGTTGCTAACAGTAGAGGATATTTGTTCTTTATTGTTTTCTTATTCAACGCACACTAATCACAACACATCTGCAACTAATTTGTATCCTTCTTCCGTTGGAAAAATACTGGAGCACAATAAGGGGACCTTGAAGGTGGAATGAAACGTGCTTCGGATGATTCCTTTAGCTGCCTCTTTAACTCTTCCAATTCAAACCCTGACAGTCGATAGGGAGCTTTGGCGGGAGGTTCCTTTTCAGGCTCTAGCTCAATGGAATGGTCCACTACACGTCTTGGTGGTAGTACTTTTGGAAGCTCATCATGCAGAAGATATGCATAACGTTTCAGTACATCAGAAATCTTGATAGGAATAAGTGTCCCCACTCCATCATTAGTCTCAACTCCATGAATGACTGCTGCAAATGTCTCAATCCATGGGTCCTTCATAGCTTTCCTCATACTTGGTGCAATAAACTGTTGCACATTCACTTCCCTCTGCTGCGCATGAGTAGGTAAAGTCCACCACTGTGAGTCCTTCCATAATGTTATCTCACTCTTGGAAGACATAACAACTTCTTTGTTACCCTTCAAGAATCCCTACACCAATATCATGTCAAATTCGCTCATATCCATCATAGTGAAGTCCAGACAACCCTGTCAATCACCAATATGAACCAAGACTTCGTTTGATAAACCTGACACTTCAGTCTTGGAGTTCACTGCCTTCACTTCCACATCAATGGGAAGAAGTTGCAACCCAACTTCCTTCACTAAGTTGTTGACATAAAATTATGTGTGACACCTGCATCCACCATTGCTTGCATATTTTTCCCTAGAACCTCTAGATCAAGAAACCCCAAGCTATGCAACCAAGTTTTAAAGGAAAATTTAGACTGCATACATACCCGGTTACTATAAAATTTCTTGCTAGCTCTGATACCATTTGTCACTTCCCCATCCTTCATTTTCGCGTTGGCAGGCCATGCGGCACTGGCTAAATGACTAATTTTTCTTTTCATCATATTCCGAACTATGCCTTTCAAGTTTTCGAAGTGTTAAAGTTCACTTGTTAAATATGTTTCATGAAAAATATAAAACATCTTCACCAATTAGAAATGTGCACATAACCATGTTATAAAACACAATTTTAGATATAAATATGATAAAATTGGCTCATTGTTTTTATACAGGTCGAGCACCTGTTTTACATAAAAATCAGATGTCGCACGACTCGACCCGTCACACGTTCAATCACGCTGTCGAGGAGTCACATGACTCGGCCCATGCCCTGAACACATTTAGCCTCCATTGTATATGTTGTAGCATCCATCCACCCGACCCTCACTCACAGTCGTGACTGTGGCTGTCAAAATCTACACACTGCTGTGACCCGTGACCCATGCCCTACACTCTACATTTGTCTTCTGAACCGAATCCACCGTCGTTGCACGTCTTGTGACCCGCACCCTGCACTCTGCACTCACTGCTCGACCTAACCCAAATACGTTCAGAGTTCTGTTGGCCTGACCTACGGGCTCATCCTTTTCCAATCTCCACAAGTCCAATGCTGTGGTAGAATGTGCGTTGGATAATGCGTCCATCCATCGATGATATCAATTTTTCATTTTGTCATGTTATTAATACCATGAATTCTATCGATTGAGGGAGTCGGGTGGCTCTCGATGGACTCAAGCCGACCCGACCCTCGGTGCACGCCATTTTCAATATCTTGTTGTAACGTCAGTTTTCCCACTTGATTTGTTGCAACAATGATCGACGTGCTATAAATGTCGCTCCGATGTTATGCCAAATGCGTCGTTCGCCCGTTATGTCACACGCCCTTAGTTATGTTGCGACTAAATGCTCATAACGTCTCATGTTGCCCGATACAACCCGAGGCGCTGGTGGGAGCGCTCGTCGTTGTGGCACGCGCCTGTCCAAATCAATGCCTATGTGTGCCAGTGTGGGGCACCCGACTCGACCGAGTCAAGGAATGTTGACTCGTGGGTCTGACAATTCCCCCTCCTCCTCCACTACCCTCTCCTCTTCCCTCCCTCCTCCTCATCCCTGACCCTCGCCTCCCTCCCTCCCTCCACCCCCCCTACTCCTCCTTCACTCTCCTCCAATCCTCTCCTCTATCCCTCCCTCCTCCCCTCCCCTCCTACTCCTCCACTGCCCTCCTCTCCTCCTCCTCTCCATCACCTGCTACTCCTCCTCCTCCTCCCTCCTTCCCTTCCTCCCTCCTCCACTTCCCTCTGTCTGCTCCCATTCCCTCCCCCTCCTCCTCCTCCACTACCCTCACCTCCTCCTTCCCTCCTGCTCATCCCCAATCCTCCCCTCCCTCCCCCTAATCCACCTCCTCCTCTCATCCCCTACCTCTCCCCCTACTTCACCTCCTCTCCTCCTCTCCCCTACCGCCCCTACCCCTGCTCCTCCTCCCTTCCCCTCCTCCTCCTCTTCCTCCTCCTTCTACCCTACCCTCCTCTCCACCTTCCTCCTTCTCTCCCTTCACTCCTCTTCCTCCCACTCTTGCTTGCCCCTCCCTCCTCTTCCTCCTCCTCCCCTCCCTCCCATCCCATTCCCTGCCTCCTGCTCTCCATCCCCTCCCCTCCCCTCCTCCTCCTTGTCCATCCATCTCCTCCTCCTCTCCATCCCATACTCTCCTCCTCCTCCTCGTCCTCCTCGTCTCTTTGTCTCCATTCCTCCCCTACCCCTCATCCTCCTCCTCCCATATCCTCCCTCCCTCCCTCTGCCCCCTCCATCTCTCCTCCTCCTCCCCCTCCCCCTCCTCCTCATCCCTACCCTCACCTCCTCCCCTTAGTCCTTTCCTCCCTCCTCCTCCCCCTCCTCCACCTCCACTACCCTCACCTCCTCCCTCCCTCCTTCTCATCCTTGGCCATCCCCTCCCTCCCCCTGCTCCTCCTCCCCTCTCCTACCAACCTCCCATCGTCCCTCCCTCCCTTCGTCCCTCCCCCTGATCCTCCTCCCATCCTGTCCTCTACTCCTCCTCTCCATCCCCTTCTCCTCCCCACCCCTCCTCACCTCGCCTTCCCCTCCTCCTCCTCCACTACCCTCACCTCCTCCCTCCCTCCTCCTCATCCCTAGCCCTCCCCTCCCTTCCTCCCCCTACTCTTCCTCCTCTTCTCCTCCCATCCTCCTCCCCCAGCTTCACCTCCTTCCTTCCTCCCCTCCCTCCCCCTGCTCCTCCTCCTCTTCTGCCTCCCATCCTCCTCGCCCTCCCCCTGCTCCTCCTCCCCTCCTCTCCTCTATCCTTTTCCTCCCCCTCTTCCTCCTCCTCCCCCCCTACGCTCCCCTGCACCCTCCTCCCTCCTACTCCTCCTTCCTCCTCCTATACATCGCATCCCCTCCCTCCTCCTCCCCTCTTCCTCCCCTCTCCCTCTCCCTCCCCCTCCTCCTCCCCTACCCTCAACTCCTCCCTCCCCCCTCCCTCCCCCATGCTCTGCCTCCTCCTCTCCTCCATTTCCCTCGCCTCCCCCTCCTCCTCCTTTCCCCCCTACCCTCCTCCTCCTTCCCTCACCTGATCCTCCTCCACTCCCTGCCATCCCCTTCCTCCCTCCCTCCTCCTCGTCCTCCTCCTCTCCCACCCCCTCCTCCTCATCCTCCTCCTACCCCTTGCTCTTGCCTCCCACCCTACCTCCCCTTCCCCCTCCTCCTCATCCTCCTCCTATCCCTTGCTCTTGCCTCCCCCCCTACCTCCCCTCCCCCTCCTTCCTCCCTCCCCTCCACTCCTCTACCTCCCCTCCTCCTCCTCCTCTTGCCTCTATCCTCCTCCTCCTCCTCCACTCCCTCCCTCCCTTTCTCCTCCTCTCTCTCTCCCTCCTTCCTCCTCCCCTCCACTCTCTCCTCCTCCTCTCTCTCTCTCCCTCTCCCTCCCTCTCTCTCTTTTTCTCTATATATAATAACATCACCAATCTAATAATTTATTTTAATAAGATATACTAAATAATTTCAAAATTAATTTTCCTAAAATATATTTAAATAGAATAACTATGATCTTTTAACATAGTTAAAAAATATCATATAAAATTAACGTTTGCCAGAAGTTGAAGTAATCCAATTTTTGACTAAAATAAAAACAATAATAGTTACTGATAACTGAAGCTTTGAAATAGTAAACCCTAGCCGAGCAGTTAGTAATTTTTGGTTTTTCTTTTTTTAATTTTGAAAGCATGCTAGATAATTAAGATCAAATTAGCAAATAACAAGTAACTAAGGATGAGCATAATTTTAATTTCTCTTCCTCGTCATAAAGGAGACAAAAACGTTTCTCTTCTAAGTAATTCAAAAAACCAAAAACTTGCTTTGTTCGGAGTAATTCAAACAACCAGAAAATTTCTATGTTCTAGAGTAATATGTATGTCATGCTCTGTTGTAGATGAATTCAAAATAGCCAAACACTTGCAATTAGTTCTCAGAATTCAATCAATGTGTATGTAGTTAATATTATATTACGTCTAATTCACCAGCGATAAAATAGTTATAATTTTCTAACACGCTCAAAATAATAATTTTACGACAAGTTAAAATAGTAAACCAAAGTTGAGCACCCAATAATTCCCAATATATTCTAGATAATTAAGATTAAATTAGTAATTAAGATAATTAAGATTAAATTAGTAATTAATATTTTTTTTCACTTCCTCGTACTAATGTGTTCTCACACTGTGTGCTAGAGTAATATGCCTAGCATGGCATGCTCTTGTCTAGAGTAATATGGACTCGATTTTTAAATTTGTCCGGATTGTTTTTCCTCACAAATGATAACCGGATGATTTTCATTTGTCCAAATTCAGACATATAAATGAAATATATCACTCCATATTCATACATAATTGAAATTTAACGCTCCATATTTTATCTACCAGACTTTAACCCTCCATTATAGTGTTTAGAATTTGTGTTCTCATTCCACTAACTCGATCTTATTCCAGAAAAAATCCGAAGATAACATCCTGTAGAAATGGAAAATTAGGTAACTGAGCCTTTTATATATAAAATCGCAGATAATATCTAACCACATAGGTCTCTCCATTTCATCTCCCTCTATTCAGTCATTCTACTTCACAGAGAAGGGAATGAAATTGCATAATTATTCTTGTTAATCTTGCGCTATTAAATCTTCGACTTGCATTTTCTAAATCTTACACTACGCATCAAGATACTCTGTTGTCCCTTTTCTATGTTATTGTGTTTTATCGGTTTTATATGCTCCACTTTCTTGGGTAATTGGCCCAACGACTCCAACCTCGATTGTGCAGATATCCCGCAAACCATTTTGAACTCTGGCATGCCGGATAATGATAATGATGGTGTGACACCCTCATTAAGAGACAATTAATTACATTTGGTTAAAAGACTGTTAGTCTAATTAGTCTCTTTAGTTTTATTTTGTTTATTTTCTTTTTTGTTATTCTGGACAAGGAAAACTTATTGGAAATTGCTCATAACTTAAAGTAATTTTATTTTTAATATTTACTGAGTTATTAAAAGATGAAAAAGAAAGAGGAAACCCTTTCTAGACTGTTGGTGAAGTTTCCAGGAATAGGAAGTGGTTGGGAAACAGTTTGGAGACAGTTACTTACCCTCTGGAATAAAAGGAATTCCAGAAGAAGGGTAGGGGTTCTGTGAAATGGCTAGCAGAGAGTGAAGTATTTTCTAGAGCTGGGTGGTAAACGAGTTGAAAATTACTTCTGCAACTCTTGTGAGCAAGAAATTTCTGTCTGTTGACTGGATTAATCCAGAGGTCACAGAAGGAGAAAACTATCCACTAGTTTCCCGTGGTACTGTCCAATATCTGGAGCTCGGGGGCAAGGTGAGAACGTCATTGTCTCCCTTGAGGGTTGGGAGGACCACAGTCAAAATCAAGGAGTTTACCCAGTACAGATAAGTAAACCATAGCCTGGAATTCAGTAAACTATAGTCAGCTATCTGTTGTTCTTATTTTATTGTTAAACTGTTACGGGAACATGACTGTTTGTAAACCAACACCGAGCTAAGTATGTTCTTAAACAAGAATAATGTGAAACAGAGAATTGTGTAGGATCAAGCTTAACAGGTAGATGCTGGTTGCATCTGACGGAAAAGACCATTAAATAGTGGAAGAAGTTTCTCGTAGGAGACAGACAAAAATGCTTATTAAAATAAATGAGTTGCAAGATAATTTAGTGTTTCTCTTTTTAGATAGGAACATTTACACTGTTTTCTGTGTACCGAGAGGGTTTAATGTACCCTCTGTCTTTAACCGAATTAGAAGCAAAGTTTTTTTTATTTCTGTTATAGTAAAAAGGTTTTTTTTTTCTAGAATGTTGAGGAACAAAGAATTGTGGAAATAACAAGAACACGTTTACTATTGAGATTACCATATGCATGTGACTCAAAACAAGAAATTATGGAATACCAAAGTAACGAGGAGTGGAGTATGACACAAATGTAAACAGTAGGAATAGACCCCAAGATGAGCTTGTGGAACGGGGTTGGTAAGGATAACCATCCTTGTTCCGGCTCGTGGGATAAAAATCTATACACAGTCTTTATATGGCGGACTAGTGCCAAGTCACCTATGGGTATCATAGATAAACCATATCTTATAACTGTAAAATAATCCTGTAGTATTTATAAAAACAAAACCCTTTGATAAATCTAAGGGAGAATCTCTTAAATTATGGAATGAAAATTACAGATACAATTTGCAGGAAAGGCCGTGATACCTCGATGACTGTTGGCGTAAGAGCAGAGAATTACATCCATAATACAATACATACATATATGTAATATGAAAGTAGATCAAGAATTTGCATTTGTGCCAAGAAGCATACTTTAAATAACCTCTACAGGAGATAACACCAAATTTAGTTTATAACAAAGAACTGGAAATTATATTGAAAGACAGAACTGTTTAGAGTTTCCAGGGAAAATGAAAAATATAGTTCCGAGTACTTCTGTAGCAACCAAACAAGCGGAAATTCTACGAATGCCGATAAAACCCTTGCAAACAGTTACTGAATTGTACCTATCTATAATTACACATTTAAAGATAGCACAGAAGTTATAAATCAAACTAAACCAACACTGTGCCAGGCAAATTTGGTATGAAGAGAATTCTACAGTAGGGCCGTCTGTAAGAAGAAAAGAGTAATATCGCTACAACAGTACTTCTCAAATGCTCATTTCTTTATTACATTGATTGTTAAACTAACTACACCAGTATAAAAACTGGAAAACAAGCTAAGAGCTGAAGCAAGCTCCCGGAGCTTCTGTGGCTTAAACATCGACTGACCTGGAACACCTGCATGGGGTTTCGATAAGTAAAGACAATTACTGATGCCCGAGTTGTGAAGGAGACTGAGAAGCGGAGATTCGGGGGTTTTTGGTAGACAAACCTGTAAAAACAAAGAAAAACGTAGGGTTTAGCAGATTAGATTAAAAAGGGTATGATCTTGAGATGCTAAAAATACAGAGTGCGGGATTTGAGTATCACCTGAGGAAAGGGAGCTTGACCGCTTGGTCATGTTACAACTTGGATTGAAAACAAAAAAAATGAAACCAAGCAAAAGGAAGAAATAGGTAAGAAAAAAGGGGGCTCGACAGAATGAAGTCGAGTATGAAGTTGATGTTTAAGCAGTGACATTTAAACAAAATAGTAAACTCTATACCTGAAGTTTCCGGCGAAGAAGTTTGCATCTGGAGCCATGAACGAAGTATGAGAAGGCCGCATCCTGGCAAGTTGGAGATTTTCCACCAACTGGCGGATTACTATAAAAATAATCGGAAGACATCCTTAGGGTTGTAAGATTATCACCAATTCACCGTTAAAGAAACAATACTGAATGAACGCCCGGTTACATCTCTCCGCCAGAGGGTTACCTGTAGCAAAGCTCGGCATTCCGAGGAAAAGAGAAAAGCAGAATAAGCGGAGTTCTCGCTTGACTGGTGTTTTGCCGTGGGTGTTGCTTCTGCCCTTTCCGAGAAACCCTGCGAAATGAATACGCATGTCCGGCATAGGTGTTTACCTGTACATCCTTGCGGGATAGTCGAGGTGCATCTGCCGTGTATGCAGAGTATTGTAACAAGTGGCAAGTCCTACCGCCATGTATGGTGGAGGAGTTAAGACTGGCGCGCCGATTCCAGCCATGGAGATTTGGATCCGGATAACAAATCAAACTTGCACCATAACTCTTATCCGTAAACAATTAATGTGATAAGCCAGCCTTACGACGAGAATCATCTCTTAAACCTTTGCCATGTGAATTATAATAAATGTGACTTACGACATTTCATATTGAAAATTTAAACTTTGGAGTCGTGTTTACCTCGGTGTATGCGTGCTATAGTCGCATACCATTGTATAGTAAGAATTTCAGCTATCAAAACAGAATTATTAACCCTTGCCTGTACCGATTAATAATTTTTTTTTTTATCATGTTATTTTACTGTGTGAGTTTTCTTATAGTGAATGTGACAAGTGGTATCAGAGCCAAGTTGCTACACTGGGATCTTAAGGGTCTACTAACAGTGTGCTTCTGATTAGTGCACAAAGGGGACCAAGAGCGATGGCAACCCAACTGCAGCATGAGGGGACTCAAACCCCCACAGTTTTGAACCCGGAAATGTGGGTACAGCTGTCTGTAGAGCAGCACCAAAAGACTAGTTGATTACTTGAAGAACAGCAGCAGCAAACTACCTTCTTGTTAAATAAGGTACAACAACTTCAAGAAGAAATGATAAGAGTTCGAAGGGACAATGAGAAGTTAATACAGAATCAAGAGAAGATTCTGAAGAGTTTATCAGATATACAGAACCAGGGAACAAAGCACCCTAGTGCGGAGAAAGAGTTATCAACAGAGCCAGAAGATCAGCAGAACAATTCTGAGGACAAAACTGAAAAGAGTGTCTCTCAAAGGAGTAAAAACAGGAACTATCAAGAGGCGGAGTAGGGAAACTTGTCCGGCCAGCAGGACCTTAAAAGACAAAAAGTAGAGCTCCAAGGAGAATTTCGCAAGATTAAGCCACCGACATTTGACGGTGAAGCAGAAGAAGTGGCTGAAGCTTGGCTAATAAATATAAACAAATATTTCCAGGTTTATGAGTACAGCAGTAACTTAAAGGCCAGGCTGGCCATATATCAATTACGGGAAAAAGCCACCATGTGGTGGGAAGAGGTGAAGAATGTGCGCATCATTGATGAACGCGACATAACCTGGGAACTGTTCCAGCAGTATTTTAAAGATAAATATCTGACAGAAAGATTTTATGACGACAAAGAAAAGGAATTCCATGACCTTCGCCTGGGACAAATGACGATGGATGATTATGTGACAAATTTCACTTCGCTGCTGCGATATGTACGTTATCTTCGAGAAGAGAAGGCCAAGGTACAGAGATTTTTAAGCAGTCTACCTGCTCATATGAGAGAGCGGATAGAATTTGTTAACGCTCAGACTATGGATGAAGCTATCTGAAAAGCACGGTTGTGTTTTCAGCAAAGTAAAATTAAGAATGATGTGGGAAAAGGCTGGCAGCCGAAGAAAGGACAGAAAAGTAACTCTACCTTTAAGAACAGTAAAAAAAGCAATTTCAGGAATGCAGCATGAAACACAATCAGCAAGCAGTTTGGGAAAAACCACCAAAGAATTAAGTGGCCAGCTGAGGAGAAGCCCACAGAGGCATCGAGTAAACCTGAATTGGGACAGAATACTAAACCTCCCTTACAGTGTTGGGGCTGTGGGGAAGCTCACTATTATAAGAACTGTCCCAGGCGGAACAAAAGTGAAACTGTAGCAAATCTATAGGAGGCATCTACAGTAGGAGACGTGGCGCGTAGCGTGCATCGCATCAATGCAGCACTAGAAGATCGACAGGCTGATTTTTAGCCTACGATGATTGAACTTGAAGGTACTTTACTAACTAAACCTGTTTCAATTCTGGTTGATCCTGGAGCAAGTCTGAGTTACATCAGTCCTAAGTTAGTAGAGTTGTGTAAATTAAAAGAACAGAAATTTAGGAATTCATGGCTGGTACAGTTAGCCACAGGGGCAAAACGTAAGATAACAGCGTAAATTCCTAACTATGTGCTAGAAGTGGCAGAACAGCAGATAGAGGTAGATTTAAATATCCTACCATTGGGATCGTACGATGTATTACTGGGTATGGATTGGCTGGAGAAACATTGGACAGTAGTAGACTGTAAGGAAAAGACCATCTCATTCAGAAAACAAGATGGTACGCAGAAAGTGGTACAAGGAATTAAAAAGCCTGTACAAGTACGACCAATAACAGCATCTCAGCTGGGTAAATTTATTAGAAAAGGGTGTCAGTTGTATGCTATACAAGTAGGATACACAGATTCTAAGGAAAAGGCTACAATGTTGGATGATATTCCTGTGGTGCAGGAATTTTTGGACGTATTCCCAGAGGAAATTCCTGGACTACCACCCAAAAGGGATATTGATTTCACTATTGAGTTGCTACCGGGTGCCTCACCAGTGTCAAGAGCCCCGTATAGGATGAGTGTGCCGGAGTTAACAGAATTAAAAATATAGTTGCAAGAGTTGCTAGACAAGGACTATATTCGTCCAAGCGTGTCACCATGGGGCGCACCGGTCCTTTTCGTTAAAAAGAAAGACGAGACGCTGCGCATGTGTATGGACTACAGGCAGCTTAATAAGCTGACTGTTAAGAACAAGTACCCCTTACCAAGAATTGACGATTTGTTTGACCAGGTAAGAGGGGCTAAGGTATTCTCCAAGATTGATTTAAGATCCGGATATCATCAAGTTCGGATTAAAGATGAGGATATCTGCAAAACAGCCTTCCGCACCCGATACGGTCATTATGAATTTTTTGTGCTTCCCTTTGGCTTAACCGATGCACCAGCAACTTTTATGAGGCTAATGAATGGCGTATTTCATCGATTCTTAGATAATTGCGTGCTCATCTTTATCGATGATATCCTGGTGTATTCTAAAAATGAAGAAGAACATAAGGAACATTTGCGCATAGTGTTGGAAACACTAAGAAAGCATCAGCTCTATGCTAAATTCAGCAAGTGCGATTTCTTTAAAAACAGAAATTCAGTACTTGGGACACATCATAACAGCTGAAGGGATAGCAGTTGATCCCGAAAAGATCAAAGCCATCATGGAGTGGCAAGTGCCTCGGAACGTGGCAGACATTAGATCTTTCATGGGCTTAGCCGGGTATTACAGAAGATTCATACAAGGGTTCTCCAGAATTTCATTTCCCATTACAACGTTACAGAAGAAAGGCAAGCTTTTTAGATGGACTGAAGAATGCCAGGACAGTTTCGAAAAATTAAAACAACTCTTAACTACAGCTCCAGTCCTGAAGGTGGCTGACCCAGAGAAAGACTATGAAGTCTGTACGGATGCTAGTAAAGAGGGAGTTGGAGCAGTTTTAACTCAAGAGGGAAAAGTGATAGCCTATGAGTCAAGGAAGATTAAGGAGCATGAGCAGAAGTATTCTGCTTATGATATGGAGCTTACTGCAGTAGTCCACGCCCTCCGAGTATGGAGGCACTATCTACTGGGTAAAAGATTTGTGTTGAAAACATATCATAGCAGCTTGACCATCTATTTCAAACAAGCAGATTTAAACTCTAGACAGGCGAGATGGAATGCATTTCTGAGCGAGTTCGACATGGACATTCAACACGTTAAAGGGAAATAAAATAGAGTTGCCAATGTTTTAAGTTGAAAATTACATAGTCTGTTTGCTCTATATTTTAACCAGTTGGAAAGCCAACTGTTGAATCAATTGAAGGAAGAAGCTCAAAGTGACCCAGAATATAAGTTCCTGTGGCAACAAATGAAGAATGACAAATAGCAAGACAAAGTAACAGAGTTTGGAGAGAGTGAGGAACATGCTTTGACCTTTCGCGGAAAGATTTATGTGCCTAACCGCACTAATCTTAAAGAATTGATCCTGAATGAATTTCACCGCAGCAATTACACTGGTCATCCTGGATATCAGAAGATGCTTACAGCTGTAAGGAAAGTTTATTACTGGTCAGGAATGCGTAAGGATATTGCGGTATACATAAGAAAGTGTCTAGAGTGTCAGCAGGTTAAAGCTGAACATCAGCATCCTGCTGGGTTATTGCAGCCAATACCCATTCCTGAATGGAAGTGGGAAGTTATTTCATTGGACTTCATTACA
>CM076582.1:432529072-432607001 GCA_034641835.2 Pinus albicaulis | reverse complement strand
GTGATGCGGGGAAAGGCTGACGTGGCCGGAATCTCCACATTCATGCATATACAAGCATGCGCCTCAAACAATTTCTCAATACACGGAAATTTCATCATCTATATGAAAGATTCTTTGTTACAAACAACAATGGCTATGAAACCATACACATCATCCCAAACTTTCATCATAACTATCATTCCAACTCACATACTTTCATCATACCTCATTCTCATTTCATAGAGCTTTTATAAACCCAAATCTCAAATCTTAAAACATAACTTTATACAAAAGTTCAACCATTCAGTTACAAAGCCAAATCTTTACATACACCCTTTTAAGATCGGACTTCACAATCAAAATCAAATGCGCCTTGGGTTTTTCTTAACCTTATTTACTCAAACCCCCAACTTGTATGGAATTATACATTCCATTGTCCAACCCAATTTGAATGTCAATTAATGTTTAGTTTCACACATAATTTTTATCCATTCAACCAAGAATTCAATAAAACCTAATAATTCGAATTCTCAACCAATCTGAAGTCTCATTCAAGTCACACAAACTCAAACCAGATTTAAACCTCGAACTCGGCAACTTACCTCTGTTCAGACTTTCCCTTTCCACTTTTCAACTCTGCATTTCTCTTTGTTGTAGATCGATTCTGCTCATGTCATTTTCAAGTCGATTTCTTGTTGGTTCTTCTGCGCTACATCTTAACGCCACAATTTCACTGTATCTGCATACCGAGTTTACTCATTCATTTCTTCTGCTGTGACATCAATTCAAATAAAAACATTTCCATCCGACCCAGCCCAAACTCCATATGCTTCTGTTGCGTACGTTCCTGGATGCAAATGCCGCTTACACATATTCTACGTGTCAGCTATTTCCTTTTGAAGCCAAAACTTGGTTCATCAAACCAGATCCATAGCGCTGGTCGATTTGCTGGGTTGATTCTTCAATGTTAAACAATAAAACTCTCTGCGCCCATCAATTCATCGATTCAAATTAACATAACAACTTCTATAGCATGAATTCAGAACCGGATACTGCACATGTTGCCCCTGCGCTATAAATCATCACTGAATTTATTAATTTGAATGTCAAACATAATCTGTTTCATTGATTTTACTTGCCAAAGTACAACATTGTATTGCAGACCAAAATATCGACTTATACCATCGATTTAACTCCTCACTACTGCGCGGTCAAAGACTGTGTATTACCCTTTCAAACAGAATCGACACAATTTCTATTATATCGATTTCCTTTCTTCTATATCCAGCTCTAATCATGTCGACTTTTAATTTAACCACAGATCAATGCATTTGCAGTATCTATTCACAAAACATTCATACCCAATTCAGCCTAATTGACATCGACTATTAAATGCGCCAAAGCAATGCTACGGTCTTCAACAGTAAGGCACTCAATGCCGATGCTTCTTGCCTGAAAGCAAGGTTCGAATTTATGTGTAGCTTCAATTCTTTACACATGGTAACAACTATGGAATTTAAAACTCTACTCATCGTAGGCTATGATGATATCGAACAATTTAAATTTCATTGAAATATGGATATTCAGTTTAAGGGAAAAAACGAGTCTTCCACCTTGTCTCATGTTTATGCTCAATCACGGTATATGTTTTAAATCACGGTATTTTTATACCCAGTTTCGAAATGCTTTTGTAAACTCTCGAAACACACCTACCAAATTAATAATGAAAATACTTACAAGCCCTTCTTCTTGGCAGGATATAATGGGTCTGGCCCTTACAATTCGCTGAAGGCTTACAGCCTTGCTGTTCAAGCCTACTCTCAATCTCACACTCTCTCACAATCTCAATGTATTTTTCTCTAAAACCCCCTCCTATTTATACAATTTTTAAAAATGATCTAATTTAATGCTTTATCCCTTCAATTCCTCAACAAACCCCTAAATCTCTCAACATCCCTAAAAGATAGATTCTTATCCCTAAGACTTAGAAAATAATTCCAACTTAGGCTCCATCATTAATTCTAAATAATCTAGAAACTAATTTCTCTCACATTTACAAATTCTCACAAATAATTAATTAAAATATAATTAATCACTCAAAATTTAATCTTTCTTCAAAACATGAAACCCCCTAGCTTAGATAAAATACAAGGTGAATTTTGGAGCTAATGCTCCTGCATCAAACTCCCCATGTAAGAAAATTCATGACCACCTGGTCATAAGTCTGGATAATTATTTCCTCCTGGATCCCAAATTTTATTTTGTAATCTTTCCTTGCTTGTCAATTGCTTTACTGCTGTTGTTATCTGCTGTTGTCCTCCAGGTTTCCATATTTTGTGCTGTAATGCTCCACTTGCTCTGCTCTTGCAATCTTTCGCTGTCTTTCTCTTGTTGTCTTTCCTTTTCTTTCTTGCTGCTGTCTTTCTCTGGGATGTTTTTATCATTAACCTCCTTATCAACTCAATTTCTCTGTCCAGTATATCCTCTGTTTGCTGATTGTTTCCATCTCTTGATTGCTGAACTCTCATTCTTGCTTGTTCTTCACTTGTTTTGATCGCTTCCTTTTCACCCTTACTGCTGTTTTGCACCTTTTCTGCTGCTGCTACTATAAATGTCGCCTCACATGTTGCTCTAGCTGTCACTATGAATGTTGCGGCCTCCCAAACTTCCTGTCCCTCTGCAACATTCCTTTGCTCATCATCTGCAATTTCATCTGCAATTTCTTTCTCTGGTTCCAGCAAACATTTCAGTGTTTCATCAACATGCTACAAATTAACTCCAGCATAATCTCCATCTTCTCCTTCGACAATCTTCAGAAATTGTCCATCATCATCAAGTTTTGCAAACACTGTAGCTTCACCCTCTGTCACTGTAGCAGCTCCAAAATTTCATACACCAGTCTTCTCTTGGCTATACAGACAAGCCAACTTTTCCTTGTCACCCATGGTAACAAGCCTCTGCTTATGAGACCTAATTGTCTCATCTTCTTTCTGCAACTGTTCACCTCCTTCCAAGACAATTCCAAATGATGGACTGTCTTCTACATCACCTGTAAACAAAATCAACTTGTCAACATCAAAATCACAAGACCCAACGGTCTCACTTGTAGATTCAGTCATCCGCAGCTCTAAGTCTTCTTCAGGACTCAGAAAATCTTTACTGGCTTTCTCCTCAGCTTTCTCTGGCAACACTTCCGTATGCTGCTCTGAGTTCCTTCTCAGCATATCAGTATGTTGATTTGCATTCACCATGAGACTATCAGCTAGTCTCGCCTTCTTTCCATCTGTCTCCAAAATGTCATTCTGCTCTCGTTCACTGTACTGAAATCTTTCTTCTGCTGCAATCTTTCTATCATACTCTGAATTTATCAACAAATATTCCAACAATGCAATTTCTCTGTAGCATTGCTGAAGCATATCATCATCACCTGCATTCATACATAAACTTTCAGTTTGCATAAAATGCTCAACAGTATCAGTTGTTACTTCCCTTATCTGCGCTTCAGACTGATTCTCTTCTTCAGCATCCACAAGAATTTTCTCTTGTACTGTAACAGCAAAAGCATCACTGCTTTCTTTTTCAGAGTACTTATCATTTTCGGCTTTCTCTGTCTTCATTCCCTTCTGAGATCTTTCTATCTCAGCATCAATCTGAACAGCCTTGAGATTCAACTCTTCTCTCTCCTGAACAAACTCTAAAGCTTGCTCCTCTCCCTGTACTGTACTTGCAAACACACACAACTCATCAGTTTTAAAACCACAAGACTTTTCAGTCTTGACTGCTTCCTCCAACATTTTCCTTTGAACATATCTGCGTGTGGAATCTTCAAATTCCATCTCTGGCTCAAGAACTCTAAGTTCCTTTTTCAACAAGGCAATCACAATTTGCCTCAACCTCCTCTGCAATTGTCGCCAAATCACTCTCTTTCCCTTCAGTGGAAAGATCCATTTTCTATTCTGATCTTCCTGCTCTTGCAGCCATTCTTCTAGTACCTGCAATTGCACCTTCATTACTGCAATCTCTCTTTCTCTGACCTCATCAGTCATCTCACCTCTGTGGCATTCCTCTGAACCTCTTCTCTGATTCTCCATGATCATCTTCTCCATGAGTCTCTCACTCATCACGAGTTGTACTAGCCTCTACGACAGCAATCTCTTCTACTGCCACTTACCTCACCAAGCTCTCCTCACTCAGTCTTTTGGTAAGTACTTGGTTCACTGCCTCTGGAGCCTTTTGAGCACTTTCCTCTGCTCTCTCTCTAGGCTATCTCTTCAACTCACCTTCTTCTTTAGGACACTACAATTGTCCTCCTTATTCAGCATTTAGCTGAATGCGAGGTTCACTGCCATCATCTCATCTACAACCATAAAATTTCCATCACAAAATTCAAATCAGGAAATCATCTCACCTTTAAGATCTTGCAGGATCTTGTCTCCATTTACTTCTGCCATCCTGTTCACTTGCAATTGTGTATGCTGCATATCAGATTTAAAATCTGATCTTCATCATTCATCATACATTCAAAAATACATTTCAGTTCTTCAACAAAACTTTATGTCTTCAAACATTCTTCAATCTCAATAGAGCCAAGCTCTGATACCAAAATGACGTAGGCAGAGCCTACAATACCCAGGATCTCCTCATTCATGCATATGTAAACCTGCGCTTCAAACAATTTCTCAATATACGGCAATTTCATCATCTTTTGGAAGCTTCTTTGTTACAAACAACAATGGTTATGAAACCATTATTAATACACATCATTCCAAACTTTTATCATAACTACCATTCAAACTCACATACTTTCATCATACCTCATTCTCATTCAATAGGGCTTTTATAAAACCCAATCTCAATCTTAAAACATAACTTTATACAAAATTTCAACTCCAATCCAAGTGTATACGCTTTCATACCCACCATTCAATTACAAAGCCAAATCTTTACATACACCCTTTTAAGATTGGATTTCACAATAAAAAACATATGCGCCCTTGGGTTTTTCTTAACAGTATTTATTCAAACCCGCAACCTGTATGGAATTATACATTCCATTGTCCAACCCAATTTGAATGTCAATTAATGTTCAGTTTCACACATAATTTTTATCCATTCAATCAAGGATTCAATAAAACCCAATAATTCAAATTCTCAACCAATCTGAAGTCTCATTCAAGACACACAAACTCAACTCAGTTTTAATTCTCGAACCTGGCAATTTAACTTACCTCTGTTCAGACTTTCCCTTTCCACGATTCCACTCTTCAACTCTGCATTTTTCATCGCTGTAGTTCGATTCTGCTCATGTCATTTTCAAGTCGACTTCCTGTTGGTTCTTCTGCGCTACATCTTAGCACCACAATTTCATTGTATCCGCATACCAAGTTAACTCATTCATTTCTTCTGCTGTGACATCAATCCAGATAAAAACATTTCCATCCGACCCAGTTCCAAACTCCATATGCTTCTGCTGTGTACATTCCTGGATGCAAATGCCGCTTACACATATTCTACGTGTCACCTATTTCCTTTTTGAAGCCAAAACTTGGTTCATCAAACCAGATCCATAATGTTGGTCAATTTGCTGGTTTGATTCTTCAATGTTAAACAATAAAACTCTCGGCGCCCATCAATTCATCGATTCAAATTAACATAAAAACTTCTACAGCATGAATTCAGAACCGGATACTACGCATGCTGCCCCTGCGCTTTTCACATAAATCATCACTGAATTTGAATGTCAAACATAATGTGTTCCATTGATTTTACTTGCCAAAGTACAACATTGCATTGCAGACCCAAAATATTGACTTATACCATCGATTTAACTCCTCACTACCGCGCGGTCAAAGACTGTGTATTACCCTTTCAAACAGAATCGATACAATTTCTATTATATCGATTTCCTTTCTTCTATATTCAGCTCTAATCATGTCGACTTGAATTTAACCACAGATCAATGCATTTGCAGTATCTATTCACAAAACATTCATACCCAATTCAGCCTAATTGACATCGACTATTAAATCTGCGCCAAGCAATGCTACAGGTCTTCAACTCATTATAACTCAATGCCAGTATTAACACAAAGAACAAGGTTCGAATTCATATGTAGCTTCAACGGTTTACACATGGTAACAACTACGGAATTTAAAACGCTACTCATCGTAGAGCTATGAAATCGACCTTCGACCAATTTGAATTTCATTGAAATGGATATTCAATTTAACATATAAAACAATCTTCCACCTTGTCATATCACTGTTTATGCTCAATCACCCATGCACACTCTTATTTCAAATCACAGTATTTAAATACCCAATTTCAAAATGCACCCATAAACTCTAAAACACACTTATCAAATTAATAACGAAAATACTTACAAACTGTTCTTCTTGGCCAGATATCCAACAGTCGTGGCCCTTACAATTTGCCGAAGGCTTACAGCCTTGATGTTCAAGCCTACTCTCAATCTCACACTCTCTCACAATATCAATGTGTTTTTCTCTCAAAACCCCTTCCTATTTATACAATTTTAAAAATGATCTAATTAAATGCTCAATCCCCTTAATATCTCAACAAATCCCTAAATCTCTCAACATCCCTAAAAGATAGATTTTTATCCCTAAAACTTAGAAACTAATTCCAACTTAGGCTCCATCATTAATTCTAAATAATCTAGAAACTAATTTCTCTCACATTTACAAATTCTCACAAATAATTAATTAAAATATAATTAATCACTCAAAATTTAATATTTCTTCAAAACATGAAACCCCCTAGCTTAGATAAAATACAAGGTGAATTTTGGAGCTAATGCTCCTGCATCATGTAGCCCATATTATTGAAAATATATATAAAAAAAATACCTTATTAAAACTTTATATCTACACAAATTTCATTTTCGATTATTATAGATCGGTATGCACATCATCCTTCCAATGTACAAAACAATACATATGGTATTGGCAATGTGAATTCAACAAACATCTCTTCCAAATAGTGCCAAGGATATTAAAGATTCTATATTTGAGCTCTCAAGCACAATCCGAGAGTGTGAAAAATACTTGAAAGAAAACAAAAAGTGGGAAATAACAACGTTGATTAGGAACAATACAAGGTGAGGACATAATTTTTTTTAAAAGAGGCTTCGTAATTAATATTTCATTTAATGCACATTAATAACCAAAAATATGGTAGGAATAATTCCCTAAGCTACCTAAAAAATCTATACCGTGCGGAAGCTTCATTGTATGTCATTTTATATTCTAACTGATCTTCCCATTCTTCATAGGAAAAATCATGGAAATTAGTGCATATCCCATAGTATGCACCAAGTAGATATTTTCTTTGCTTCTTGACATTGCTAAAATAAATCTTGGATCCCAACCCAAGAAAAAATATTCAGTTTGACACTTTACAAGCACCCATTGATCATCCTCTGGAATGTATTGCTTATAACATATAAAAGAAATAACATATAACTTACCATCCATAAAATTTCTTATCTTCCCCCATCCTTCATGTAATCCTGACTTTATTTCGGGCCATGTATCTCTAAATGGATCGTACTTTGCCCCATTCATCCAACCTCTAATTCTTTGTGGTCCTATTACACATAAATTACCATCTACCATTTCTACATGATTAAGAGGGGTTAGAAGGAGTTGAGATGGATGTCATCCTTTTCAACTTATTCTTACTTGGATCATAGATCCACATATCCCTATACACAGTCATCAGTGTTAGTGTGGAACAAAAATAGAAACCACAATGTATTATAAAAAATACACAAGTGACAAACAAAACGAATGAATACACATGTGATGATATTTAATAGCTTGAAGCTAGGCCATAAAATGGAAGAGTTGATTTTTATATAGGGATAAAATCAAAGACTCTTTCAGTTGTGAAGTTAAATAACAGGTTTTTCTGTGAGGAATTTCTCCCTAGTTTCTTTAAATATAGAATTCATTTACCATTCAAATGACATTTTATTCACATGAAATAGAGTATAAATGCACTTTCCAGAGTTTAAATTACATTCGAAAACATGGATTTGAAGTTTAATACAATGTCCATTCAGATGAATGGTTGAAACCATGCAGTAACTGAAGGGCCTTTTTGTATTTCCCTTGAGTCTTTCCATCATGATTGTGATTTAAGTGGTTTTTAAATGATCACTTTATCCCTAGTTTCTTTAATAAGGAAACAAAATTTTGACTCTAATGACATTTTATTAACATACAATAGAGGATAAACGAACATTCCATACTTTAAATTGCATTTGAAAAACATGCATGTTCAGTTTAATACAATGGCCCTTTAAATGGTTGATTGAAATTATCCACTAACTAGAGGGTCCTTTTATATTTCTCTTTCCACCATGGGACACCTCAAATGACATAAATATTTCCTTTCAAGACAACTGATGTGGAACCCAAAATTACTTTCCCTTTAGTCAAAGCTTCATCATAAGGTACTGGAAAAAGTGCATACCACCTATATTTATGTACCACCAATGACATGAATATTTCCTTGTTACAAGACTATTGATGAAGCACCGAAAATTACTTACCCTTCAGTCAGGGCTCGATCATAGGGTATTGGAGGAACTGCATATCACCTATATTTGTGTGGATCTAGTGCATGCCACTAGTTGTAACCACTAATAAGTTGCCATATTTTTCTTTTATTTTTCTCCAATATGAATATAAATCCAATCCTCAAAGGAGGAAAAAAAACTTTCGTTGATACAAGAACTCACAACTATCAATTGACTAGCACCACACTCTGCATACAACAAAAATAATAGAGAGATATCAATGAGGAAAACTTGGTAGACATTTGAACCCTAAATAATTTGGAAATCTTGGAAAAATACTCAAGCCATTGCCTTCAAACTCTGAGTTGTACACATTACAAAATTTGGTGCTCTGCTGGGAGCTCTTTCAAGTTCGTAATGACGCCACTCATTAAAAAACAAACCTAAAAAATGATGGTGTAGGGTTAGCAATAATTGTAAGTAAGAAGAAATTATATGCACCACTTAGAGTATGAGACGGCCCAAATTGTTACATGTGCCTTGGAATTGAAGGTTGTTGCAATCGTCTAAAACATTTGGTGAAAACCTAAAGAAATAAATTTTTTGTGGAAAACCTAAAAAAAATAAGTAATACAACTTTGCAATTAATACCTAGAATACAACATAAACTTTACAATGAAATTTTTATTCTTACCTCATTAGACAATACTGAATAGAGCTCTCGCTCTTGTCATGGCATGCCAACTCCTGGTATCAGAATGTTCAATGTTTAGATGAAACTAAGTGAGACTAGTAGCAAGTGGAAAAACTGCAGTTGTGACAAGGTTTTAATAACCCTTCCTGCCAACTACCCTCTTTCCATGGCACACCAATTCCTGTTATGAGAAGATTTGGAGTTCGGATGAAACCAAGTGAGACCAATGATGAGAGAAAAATTGTTGTTGTGACAAGGTTATAACCCTTCTTTCCAACTACCTCCGTCTCATCGAACTACTGAACATTCAATCATTTTACATATATTCCAAGGGCGTAGAGTGATGAAAGGTGGTCTAGAGGAAATTTCTTCTCAAAGGGAATGCCTTACAGTGTTGTTATATCTATTATTATTCTCACATACATATAAAAAGCAATGCAAATAAATAAAAAGTACAATGGTAAAATGAACATCGTTAATGATGTTTGAGGATGTTGGTGTTTCCAGCTTGTCCATCTAAGAGAAAGAACATATCTCATTGTATTTTTAGCATAGCAAGTGAGAGAGAATCTAAGGCTTACTTTGGAGCATCTTCCGAAGATTATTGAAATTTAAATTCATGCATTGGAAAAAAAGTGGGAAAAGGACTTCTCCTTTAGTAGCTATATACATTAAGTTATTGGTAAATGTTAATATGCATCAATTGATGAAAGAAGAAAAACATTTATCTCATAATATATCTCACATTGTCAAAATTTAAAATAAAACAAAATATAACAAAATTATTAATTTATCCTAAACTATTATTACTTTTGTTATTATAATAAAATAATAAATTACATAAACATTTTCAAAAAACATGTGCTAAATTTTTTAACAATAAAGATTTAGCTCCACATTACATAAATATTCTTAATTTATAATTAAGCTTTATTACAATACTCCTAAAATAAACATATCTATCAACATAACTAGCATAGAAAACACCATCTGAAAATAAACATGTCTATCCTCTTAAATAACATAAAAAAATACCCATATCGTTGACACTAGCATTGAAATATCACCATGTAGTGGCTAAAATATTGAAACTCATCCAACATTCCAATTTTCAGAAACAGTAAATGACAAGTATTATTTGTTGCGAAAGTAGTTCAAGATTTTGTTTGTAGGAGTTACATTTATATCTATATACAAAATTTATATTACACATGTTCGGTTTAACATTTTAAATATGTTTGAATCATTCTTTTATTTTATTTTTTTGGGTTCTTTGGGCATGATTGTATTGGAAGTGGTTCCTTCTATGTATATGTGATGTGTTTTATGTAGTGTCTTAGTTTAGTTTTTTTTTTTTTTTGGCTTATAATATAGATTATAATAGATAAGGACAATTCATGTTATTTGAATTGGAAATTAAAAACAATGAAGGATAGAAGGATGGACATTGTTGCTTGATGCCATGAAACGAGATCAACTCATGAAAGATACTTTTAGGTATAATTGTTCTCAACTTTGTTTGAATGAATTGAATGACCATGTATTTTTCTTGATTTAATAGTCCAGGTATCCCTAATTCATCGAATGTCGATGTATGACTTTTCAATATTAATTAATTTTTTACTGTGTTTCTCTTTTTTAAGAAGGTTGTTAAAATCCCAAAAGGAACATGACGAGATTCTGAAAACATGTTGATAGGGATAAATTAAAAAAAGAAAATGTAACAGATATGGTGACGTAAATAACCATAATTATATCAGATTCCCATCAACAATGTCCATGAAATATATGTTTGCATTCATTCCTTTTCTTTTATGTAGCTCGACAGTATCACTATGACATGAAATTATATATTTAATTATTTTTCTATTATAAAAAATAAAGCAAAATGGAAAAAATTCTTCACATAAGACGAGACCACAACGAAGAAACATGGTTATGGGTAAAGGATATAAAAAAGTTTGAGGCATAATTCAATAGTGCTTTGTCTTCAAAAATAATAATCTAAAATCTTTTCATTATTTAAACATTATTTTTTAATATGAAATATAGTGAATATTTTCATTTTTTTTTTTAAATTAAAAGATATATTTATAGTTAATTGGTTGCAATAAAAACCTAACATGAGAATAAAAGACAATTGTGGGAATAGCGTTGGAAAGAATTAAAATGCTAGAATTGTAAGTCGCTTAAAAAACATTTTAATAATGAAAATAACAAAAAATTATATTTATAAATTGGATCCATACTAGATGGTTATGAGAAACAATTGGGATATTCCACACCCATGTCCAATTCCAAGTAGTGGCATGATAAAATTTGATGCAATAAGTCACTTGTGATACATATTTATCTAAATTATTCCATCGAAAGTGATTTCACTAGCTTGCTTCTCACTATATAAATTATGATAATGATACACCCTATGTAACAACCTTGGGTTAAGTTTCCATGTAATAAATGAGAATTATAAATGTTAAAAATAAAACCAAGGTCATGGGACATGTATTCCAAGTTGACTGGGTGGGAAAATATTACATTGGGCATCACTGTAAATTATTGGCTATAGAAATTGGAATTGGCATTGGAAAAGAGAAAGGGAAACAAATGGAAATTAATTCATCAAATAAAGGAAAATAAGAGGAAAGGAAGGTGAAGAGACAAGAATATGTGTGCAAGGGAAAACGAAGAAAAAGGAAAATAAAAGGAAAGGAAAGGAGGGGAAAGAATATTATAACACATTCTTGGACATTCCTAGCATTATTCACTTTGATCAAAACAAGAGAGAATAGCCACAACAAGAGAGAGATAACACTACAATAAGAGAACAAAGAACTTAGATACAGGGAAGAACAAATAAAGGAATAAGCAAGAAAATCAAGGGAGCACAAGGAAAGGATTAGAATGTAGTAAGCAAAGGTATAAATCAAGAAAAGAAAGAGCATATAGCACAAGGATTTTGCAGGTAGCAGGTTGCATGTGTATTTTCCTTGCTAGGATTTGAATGCATGGTGCATGAATTTGTTATATTGGTTAATTTTTGTCATTTCCATGTAATTTTTCTAGATTGACAGTGGTTTATAAAATTTTCTTTTCCATTACATGAATAACCAAGATGTAGTGGGTTTCTTATTTGTCTGAGCTTTGGATTGCTAGAAGATTTTGGTACAAGGGTTGAGGTCATCTCAGGAAAAATCCAAGGGCTGGGGGTGGAGATGACTTTCTTCGAGAAGCCCTTGATGGGTTGGTGTAAACAAGGAAATTCCTCTAGGTATGGTCAAGAAATTCTGAGGAATCCAACCTCGTGTTGGTTTTTGCGATCTATGGACCATTTTAGGTGAGATCATTGTGGCTTTAGGGTGAAGGTGGTTTAACATTAAGAGTCCCTATTTCGTTATATTTTAGTTTAACCCATGATATCCCAAAGTCATGCTTAGAATATGACATGGGGTTGATTGGATGAATGCGAGATTTGATTCATCGAATTTTTCAGTTGGCTAGTACTTGGAATTCCTTGATTTGGTTAGAATTATACATATGTTATTATGTGTTATTTCTTATTGAGATTAATGAGCATAAGTTCTGATTTGATGTGAGATTTTATGATTGGTTTTTCATGGTTTTATCTTGGTTCAATGTTGGTTATGTGCATGGTATATATCTCATAATATGATGTTATCTTGTTATGGTTTTATTCCATGCTTTGACATGATCTTGGTTATTTAGCTAATATGAGTTGTTGCAGCTAGTAAGAGAGGGCAATAATCCTTCATAATGAGTATTGAGTGAAGTAATAAAAATAGTGATCAAACTATCCATTCATGACCTACATGTACCATAGTCACATAGTCTTTATATAAATGAATAATTTGGACTTACGAATTCCCTAAGTTGTAACTTTGACATACGCTATCCATTTGATTATCATAATACCTAGTTTCAAAGATCTCCATGAGGAGGCAAAAAGGAGAATCTGCGAAATAGATTCTGAGACTCTTACAACACCTTCATTTTCCCAAAAAAAGTCATTCATGCCCTCAATATGGCCTAAGAAGTTTAGGACCTGAAAAAATTCCAAAAATAGAAAGGTATTCTATATTTAAAGAAATGAAATTGAAAGGAAATAATTTTGGGTCAAGTGAGGATTTTAGTCAATTATACATATGTGGACCACATTTTCCATAAGTGCATCTTGGGAATTGGGTCATGCATAGTAACTCTCAACTTATTTTTACCCTACATAGAAGGTTAAAGTCAATGAATGTGGGGTGGGGTGTTAGATCCTACAACCTATGTTACCATCATTATTGATGACAATTGTAACACCCCTATGGCTCTACTTTTTAAGAATTTAATATTTTTATAAATTTGAATATTATTGGATTGAATGGATCTCGAAGACATGATGGGAATTATGTGATGATGTAATTATTTTATTATTATTCAAGTTAATAAATAAATTCCTTTGAAATATTCAGGAAAAAAAACTAGATTTTAGAAGACTTCTTGCCATCTTAGGAAAAGTTGTTGGTAGTAAAGTCCACATGATGGACCTTCCCTTAAAATCCCTAGGAGAAAATAATTAAAAAATAAATTAAAATAGTGGGAGAGAAAGATTATGTCAATAACTCAGTTGGAGAGAAACACAATGTGGGTTGGAATAAAACACTGCTAGAGAAAATTACCTGCTTCAAAGATTTTTTTTTTTTTTTTTTGAAAAAACTATATAAAAAAATATTACACAAAAAGGTTAGTAGACCTTAAAGTGGGACACTGGAAAAAATATCTTGTGAAGAAATATATAAAATAAACTACGTAGAAATCAAAGATGGGGTTGATTCTAAAGAGTAAGGAGATCTTAGCTTAGGGGGAACTCAAAGAGGTAGTTCATAGTTGGGTGGAACATGCTCAGTGCCAAAATATTCGTCAAGCATTTGTTTATGGTTAGATGAATTTTGGTTCAATTTTGTATGCTTTAATATTTAATTTACTATTGATATTAAATGCGAGAATTGGCTAGAAGAATATGGTTGAAGTTTCATGCAGAAAGTATCGTTCATATCTATGCTAATGTCTTATAATAAATAAGAAAGGATCATGGGCATAAATATATGACATGGGTAATAGTTTAAAGAATATACATACAAAATTTTATTGTTTAATTATGTTGTTATTCTCATTTACGAATGAAATAAAAGAGATTGAATATAAATTCTAGAGATTAAATATCTATCAATTAAAATTGTGATGAATAGAAGAGATGGATGTATGAAGGATACCTTGTTGGAAACCAGGACAATACTAAGGGGGGGTGAATCAATATTATAGGATTTTTTACCAATTTAAAAGGTTTATTTTATTTTGTGAAAGAACACTAAGAAAACATTAATTACTTCAAAAATTAATTGAAATAAGCATGACAAAATAAGAATATCAACAATCATAATTAAACACATACATAAAAACAAAATTATTCAAACATTATCTTTGATTTCTTCACAAGGCAAGCTACAACTTGTTACAATTCTATGGATACCACCATAAGGAAGCTTCGACTTCCTGATTTATCAGCTACAACTGAATGGAGGACCAACCCCAAATATTTACCAACACCCAGTGGATAGAGCACCAACCCTCGATATATGAGTTACATCTTGTTTTACACTCACTGGTTCCTCTTTCATCCATTTTCATACTAGAGCCATGAATGCCAATTTTTTCTTCAAAATAAAAGAAATATACCCCTAAATCATGAATACCTTCTACATTTCACTGATAACAACAACAAATTCACCTCAACTTACTCACATAACTCATATCAAACCTGCTTTGTCAAGCCTGCTAATAAAGAATTTTGGCTTCATAATTTTGGCATCATGTTTTAGTTAATATTGCTTTGGATCTATGCATGTGCCTTTAATTTTTCCATTTTCCAGTTCAACTCACTCTTATGGATGTACTCTTCAAGATTCAGACTTCTAATTCTAATGTTTGAAAATCAAAATCTCATTTTTTCTGCTCATTTTTTCCATTCCGATTTTTTAACATAATTTAGTTGGGACTTTCTATTTTCAACGAACCTCTAGTTCTACTAAATATGCTAACTCTTCTTCTTAACTACTGGAAATTCATTCATGCATTTAACACTTTCTGTTGCATTTGGATTTGAGCACCAAAATCTGCACTCGAGTTTCACTTTTTTGCTAGCCCAACATGGTGCCAAAATAACTTTCGACTCATCTCTCCCTTACATGTGCCCAACGAACTTTACTATAGGCCCAAGGAATTGTTAATATGTTTTCTCCAAATTTTATACCAAAATCACCTGACAACCATTTTATTTTAATAATAAATTTCTACCAAATCTTCCAATTCCACCAATTTTTTCCTTTAGCCCCTTCCTCTTTGGTGTTGAGTATTTCTCCATAATAGTATGAGGTCTCGTGACCTTTGCCTGAACTTTGAGGTGATATGCTTCCTTTTATCTATCCGTGTGCTCATTTTCTCTTATAAAATACATGTGCGCCCTTGGTCCTATTTCTATGCGAAATGATAAACAGCTAGTGCCAAGGCTAGATCTCTCTTTATTCCAGTGGTTTTGTTTGTTATTTGTAAATAAACATCTGGGCTCATGCCTTCGAGGTGATGCCACATTTCTCCCTTTGATATGTTGTCGCTACCAACCCGTTTGTCCTCCACGTCCCAACACATTTTCTCCCATTGCATTCCCCTTACAAGCCTCAAAATTCCTCTTGGCCCATTCTCGTGCGATTAGTTGTAAATTGGGTCTACCAGAACTACTTCTCATTGTTTGTTTATAGGCATATTGACATGACAATTCCAACATGTTTTTTCAATCTCCTCTCAATAGTTTACTTATTGTGCACCTTTTAAAACTTCTAGGGTCATCCCGCCAGGTTGACGTCATGCTGACATCACCAGGGACACCTGGTGCCTCTGGAGTGGTGACATGTGCACCTGGATATGGGCCATTTGGGTTCTCCCAAAAATTCCAAAACTTTCTGCCATGTTTCCACCTCTAATTGGACGTTCATTGATATCATCATTGACCATTGACATGCTACCACATGTCCTATTGGAGAGGAGAGAGCAAGGGTCCCCGTGGGCTTCTGTTGAAATAAAATTCCTTTATAAAAAAATTTAAGGATTCGTTACCATTTATTTGTATTGTATCCTCCTTTCATAGGGATTGAAATTCCCTACACTACACCTTTTCTATCCCTTTGGGATTTCTTGTTTTGGCTAGCCCTTAGGGGGATGAGCTTTGAGAGTGGGGAACTATGCCTATCACTTATAGGTATGTATTATTCTCCATGTCCCTATGCCTATCTCCCGTCGCATTGGATTTTTGCATCCTTTTCAAACCTCTGGGGTACACCCACCTAGTTAACCCCATTAGGACAAGCTCTTAAGTGGGTTCTTCCAAGAGGTAATGGAAAATTTTCCAGCTATTGTTTTCACACCACACATTCCTAGTCCTTTAGATGGCAATGCCACTAACTATTTTGTTAAACTTTAGCAATGTGCTAAACTTTGTTATATGCCAAAAGGTTTTCCAACCACCTTTTTTAACTATTCTAACTTTGACTTTGGGTCACCAACTTTAACTCGCTCTATCTTTCAAACTAGGATGCCATTTTAAGACTTTCGAATATCACTTGAAAGCTCTTCTAGAGCTTTGTCCATCTAGATAACTTCCATCTGCCTCTGAGATGATATTCTACTCTAGAAAAAACTCCAAAGTCTTTGCAACATTAGTGGTACCATGCTAATCCTCAACATTCTTCTTGTTCATGGAACCTATTCACCTGAGTCATTTAATACTCGTGTGACCTATTGAAACGAATGAACACCTTTTCGCTATTAATGACAACACATTTAAAAAATTACTCCCCTTTGGCATTGATTGCAACACTAATTTGACTAAAAACATTCTTAGAAAAACATATCAACTTTAACTATATCCTTTGGATGTTGCTCCATTTGATATGCACTTCTCTTATCCTTAGTTGTTTTGGTTGATGTGGTGTTTTTTCTTTTCATTTTATTGCATCACTAACACCTCTCCTTCACCAGGTTCCTCTCATTTTACTTCTTTTGTTTTCTTGATGGCCATGTATCTCTCCTCATTTCCTTATTTTGTTTAATCACCATGTATCTTCCACCCTTTGACATTAATGAAAAATACGATGCTCCCCCCTGTACAATACTCCACCTGTCAACGTGTTTCTCTTTCATGTCTATCATCTAGGCCTAACATCTTCATCTTGATATGTGGAAAATGAAATAGTTTCCTTTCTTCCTCTTGAAGGAAGAGCTATTATAGGGAGGAAGGGGAAAAAATCCCCATATTTTCCTCAGATACTCGAACTATTCTCTAAGAAGTTGCTTGGTGAAAATATTACAAAATTTATCTTTTGTATTAAATACTTTAGCTTCACAATTTTATTGGTAATTTTCTCTCTTAATAAATGATATTTGATTGGAATATTATTTGTCTTGGAGCGTAAAACTATATTAATATACATAGTTATGCCACTTGTGTTGTCACAAACAATGCAAATATGTTGATCATAAAACACTTGTACATCTTGCATGGTCTTCTTCATCCACAATAGTTGAGTGCAATAAGAAGTTGTTGCACTATACTCTACTTCAACTGCAGATAAGGAAATGAATGTTCGCTTCTCGCTAAATAATGAAACTAGACATTCTCCAAGAAAGAAAGCATCACCACTTGTTATCTTTCAATCATCTAAATCACCTTCCCAATCGACATCAATATAAATAGTGAATGAAAAATATTTACCGTTGGGATACCACAATCCATAATCCATTGTTTCTTTGAGATATCTAAGAATTATCTTGGTTGCTAGTAGATGGCTTTGTTTAGGATCTTCTTATAATCTTCCAACTATAGCGACAACCTGCATAACGCTTGGTCTTGAAGCTGTGAAAAATAAGAGGATGCTAATGATGGATCTATATGAATTTTGGTCCACTACTGGAGATTCATCCATCTTGCTAAGTTTACAATCTATCAACATTGGAGTGCACACTACAGAGCATTCTTCCATGTCAAATCTCCTTAGCACTAATTTGAGATACATTCTTTGAGATATAAGAACCCCTTTAGGGGACTGCACAATTTGCAATCGAAGAAAATACAATATTTTTCCAATCATGGACATCCCAAACTTATCCTTCATATCAGCTACAAAATCACCAATTAGAAATATAAATCACTTGGAAAATTGATGTCAACAATATATGAAACCACAACTATAAGGTTGCCATAATCTTCTTCGACATATAAGTCATTGTTAGTTGCACTTCTTTTGAATCCTCACTTGACTAGGTAGCTATCTAGCTTGGAATACCAAACCCAAGGGGCTTGCTTGAAACCATACAAGGCCTTCTTGTGTATACAAACATAATCTAGTTTTTCTATCAGTTTAAAACCTTCAGGATTCTCTATGTACACTCCCTCTTCTATTTCTCCATTGAGAAAGACATATTTGACATCGATTTGATATATTTTAAATTTATTAAAGCAATAAAATTTGAAAAACATTCTTATTGCTTCTAATCTAGAAACAGGAGAAATTGATTCATCAAATCCTAGTCCTTTTATTTCAGCATAGCCTTTGCATACCAATCTATATTTCTTGCTTAACACTTCTCCATGATCATTTAATTTATTCATGAACGCCCACTTTAGGCTAATGGCATTCTTTTTAGCAGGCCCCAAAAGAACTTCCCTAATATGATTTTTATCTATTTGGTCCAATTATTCATGCATTTATTTTAAGCAATGTTTTCCTTTAATGGCTTGTACAAAATCCTTTGGTTCCTCCACAGAAAACAAGGAAACATGTTCTTTAATACGAGGATTTAGTAACTTCCTTCTTGTCTGTACACTAAAATGTAATTCTTCAACAATATGTCCAGATGTGTGGTGTTTTTGTAGATACCTTGGGGGATATTTGGCCTAAGGACTAAAGGGTTATTCATAGTCTTCTTCTACAGATGACTCAACATTCTCTCCACCAATGTTTCAAATAAGATTTTAAACTAAGTAACTTACTTGAATAACTGAAATTAGCAGAGCTTCCTCACACTATCCACCACGGGCACCGGAAATACGAGAACTCACTCGACTCCTCCGATCTTCTACTCGCTTTACAGTCCCGACTTACAGTGATCTTGGAAAGAACTGTCCTCCGACAGGTGGCCCAACAGGCTTCAGTATTAATTCAAATAATATGTTACATACCAGATTATGCTTTAGAGTAGAGCCTGATAGTCTCTTATCTCTTAGAGCAAGAATACAAACACTCTTTCACACAAACACTCAATAACACTCACCAGCACTCGACGATCAAAAACATACAAACACACACCTATATATAATCTAAGAAAGCATATGAGAATTATTGAGGGTCCTTGTCAGGCATTACTGGCACAGACGGTGTCTCCTCAATATTCTCGAGTACAATAATTAAAAATAAAGGTGCACTACCAAGGACCTTTCGGTTCTCGGTCACTATCAAAATCTTCATCATGGTCAGGTTCACTGATTTCGGATGAAGATGAAAGAAGCTTTTGATTAGCCCAAGATTGATGTACCCATTCCAAATATTCTGATTCCCATGCGTGATCTTGTTGATCTTGAGCATCTTGGTACAAATCCACAAATATGGTCTCTTTTTCATCGGAAGCCTTCTCTTTACCTTTTTCTGTAGCTGTTTTTTCTTTAGTGGCTACTGTAGAAGATTACTCTTTTCGTGGAGCCCGTGATGATTGTCCTATATCAAATTTGCTAGTATCTGTCGTTACATAGAGATTCTTTTGTGGAAAAAGATATTTATCATCTGATTTCTTCCACTTGTTACTATATGCCATAGGGTCGATCTCTATGTCAAGGAAAGAATCTTTCTTGCTTTTACGGAAATCGGGTAGTGATTGGACTGGCATCTCTATTCCATCAAGCAATTCCCATTTGAATATTTGAAACATACTAACGGATCGTTCAATAGCACACTGTACCCAAAGTTTGCAATTATGATTAACATCTTCTTTCTGCTGCCACCCAGGTTCAAAAATCATTGAAGAGCATACCTTGGTAGACAATAATAAACTTATGAGGCAAAGTGCATCAGCAGTCCAATTTCCATTCATAACACTAATAGTAATCAAGGACTTTTGATTAATTAATAATTTGATTACTTTTTTCTTCCCTTGCAATTCTTCTAATGTTTTAATCATGGACAATTTTTCAGGCAATCTGAGCTTGTAGAATTCTTTGAGCCATAGAGAAATTTTCTTAACTTCTTCAGCATTATCTGCTAAGACAGATTCTTCAATCCTTTATGGACCATAAATCTGAGCGAAGGGATTGGGCACAATAGGATTTCTGAATTCAATGCTTTGGTAACCCCATGGTGCTGAAAAAGTTCTTAAATACTACAACGATCTTTCTATGCATTGAGAGGCTCTTACCTGGGGCTTCTTTTTGCAACGACCATCTTTAATTTCCCAATCAGCAAAAGGTTCAAACAATTCATATTGGGGAAATGAATCTGTACTTTCAAAATTTTCATCAATTCTTTGAAGAAATGTTGCATCGAGTTCTTCAAAGAGATCTGAAATTCTTAGAGAATTTAAAAATCTCTCAACATTTTCACACATATTAATTTCATCTAAATCCAAAATTTTAGCAGAAGTGTAGATAGCAAAGGAAAAATCTACACCACCAATAATTTGATAGAAGTTCAAAGTTTTCAAAACTTGAATCATTTCATCAGTATATGATCTTGACCAATAATCATCAAGCATTTTAAAGTATAGTTTTACCTTCATATTTGGCAGAGGATATACCTTTACCAATTCATCATCTAGACCAAGTAAAACACCAACATTCTTGGTCTGCCACGCTTGACATCTTTTTATCCACTGATTTCATCGTATTCTAAGCCCAACAATTTTCTTAATTTCTGTGACCACATCACCAAGGACTAGATCAAGAATTTGAAACCTTTTAACAAAAGTTTCAAAACTATCATCTTTATCAGTTTTGCCTGGAAGAGCAAATAAATCATTTCTTCTATTCGAGCAAAGATGACTATGGGCTTTGTTCATATCTCTGGTCAAGGAATATGCTAAATAGTTAGAAATACCAGGAACCCATTCTACATCAAAATCATACATCTGGAACCATATCTCCCATGCCAATAATCTTCCTCTCGCGAGTTGCTTTGAGATTTTGGCTGATAAGAAATATTTAAAATTCATCGAGTCCGTTCTTATCAAAAATTTAGCTGGGGCTAGATATAATTCGAACTTCTGAATGCCATTAAAAATGGCAAGAGTTTCCTTTTTAGCTGTGAAATAATTCTTCTGGTGAGGTAGGAACTCACCTGATGCATATGCACATAAAACTTCTTCTGCGTCTTTCTTTCATTCAAAAAGAATAGCTGCCCAATATAAATCAGAAGCATCTGTTTGTAGAATTAGAAATCCATTACCTAGAGGCTTAAGCTCAGGAAGATTTTTGCATTCTTCTTTTAATAATCTGACAGCTACAGTTGCTTCGGGAGACCATATAGAATGCAAATGCTGTCTTATTGGGGCAGTCTTCTCGGACAATATGGGGATATATTTATGTACATAATTAAGCACACCTAAAAATCTTTGAATTTTCTTGGTATCATTAAGCTCATCAGGAAACTCAGAGAGTTTAGTCAGAACATGCGGTTGCATCTGAATTCTGCCGTTAATATACCAAGAAAATCAATACTATCTTGAAACAAGACCATTTTCTTTTCAGAAAGAACAATACCATGCTTTCTGACTTCATCTAAAAATATCTGCAAATTCTTCAAGTGATCTTCAAGATTTTGACTATGAATCAATATATCATCAATATATACAACAATAAAATCATATTTACCAAAAATAAAATCCATGCGCCGTTGGAAGAAGGCAGGTGCATTCTTCAAACCGAAGGGAACAACTTTCCATTGGAAAAATCCTGCAGGACAAGTGAAAGCAGTTTTATGACGATCTTCCTTTCTGATTTGGATCTGGTAATAACTAGACTTCATGTCGAATTTACTAAAGATCTTGCTATGCTGAATCTTCTGCATAATCGTTTCCTGGAATGGTAAAGGATAATTGAAACTCTTGGTGATAGCATTCAAAGGTTTATAATTGATCACCATTCGAGATTTACCTCTTATAATTTCAGAATGATTTCTTACCAGGAAAGCAGAGCATGAATAATGAGAATCACTTGGTTCAATCAATTGAAGATTCAAAATTTCTTCAATCTGCTTTCTAATTTCCTTTTCATCACTTGGAGTACATGGTATAAGTTTTCCTTTGACCCCATTGTCATGAAGAGTTATGATCTCTTGTTGGGGACTCCCTATACTCCAAAAAGCTTGAGGATTTTCTGAACAATTTTTCAACAATTCTTCAAAAATAGCAACTTGTTCTGGAGACCAGTCAGGGTTTCTATTTGCTTTCTGCTTAGTTTTATTTTGACTCCTTTCTTCATAGATTTGTAACACTTCTTGCCAATTGTTAGAGTCATTCAAAGGCCTTATTGTTCCTACTTTATTTTGGCTATTCTCTCTTCGTGCTTCTAAATTAGCCAAGGTTAATCTTGGGACTGAAATTTCCTTTTTCTTGATATTGAAGATAACCTTATCTTCACTGATGGTGACTGGTAAAACAGAATTAATAAAAGGCATTCCAAGAAATAAGCTAGCAGATGTATCATAATGCTGAACAGCAGAAAACTTGACAATACTTCCCCCAATTTTTAAAGAAACATTGTCGACATAATGGGCGAGATTGACAGATCCACCAATGGTCTCAGAAATAAGAATGTTCTGCAAAGGTTTCCAGAGACATTTGAACAAAGAAGGGCGAGCTAAGTTATTAGAACCGCCAGTGTCAATGAAGGCATCAACATTAATCCATTCACCTTTGATTTGGACTTCAACAGGAATGTACAGAAGATTGTTAGTTTTAACAATCTTTTTAAGAAAAGAACTTTCTGCAGTATTGGCAGATGTGGGAGTTGGTAAAGATGAAGACTGAGAAACTATCTTGGGATAAGGGCAGAAAGAATTCAAAGTGGGTTGTGGAGACAAAGAATGTGAAACGGGAGATGAATTCTTCATACCAGTATCATTAAGAGAGGAAAGTGAAGGAGCAGCAGAGACAATATCATCTGAAAGAGATTCAGATATTTCATCAGTGTATTCATCAGAACTAAATTCATCACTGTAATGCAATGCATCTTCTTCATAGCATTCAGTGCCATCATAGCATCTGTTCATTTTTTGGCATGTATCAGGAATGGATTCAGTTTCTGATAAAGAAGCATCAGTCAGAATATATACATCTGATACTTCATCTTGAGAATCAACAAGTGACCAATTATCAACAAAATCATCAATCTCAATACAGGCTTTTAGCTTATTGGAAGAAATTTTAGGACATTTGCGAGCAAAGTGACCTTCTTGTTTGCATATGAAGCATGCATTGTCCTTTCTTGGTTGCCTGCGTTTTTTCAAATATTTAAATTTTATAAAAGGCCTTTTGGGGTTGGCTACTCTTTTGGGCTTGAATTTTCCATACCTTTTTTATTTTCTTTTCTTGAATGGAGTCCATGACAAAACAGAACGACAAACATTAAGACTAGGAGAAAACTCTTGAGCTTTCTTTTGCCAACAGAGATATTTGACTTTTTCTTGACATCGAAACAAAAGATCTATCCAATAAGTTTGTTCAATCTTCTTCCCTTGAACTTCTAGATCTTTCATTATTAGATCACCTAGATTGCCAGAAAGCTTAGACAAAAATGAAATTTTCTGAACAGAATCATTTGTCAGATTGGCTTTATAAATTTTTTCCATATACTCATTACCAAACAGATCTAGGAACTTAATATCTTTGAGTTCCATTCGTGCCAGGTCTGTGATGATCTGTTTTTTCTCATCTGCTGGTTCTGGTACAAACTGAGTTTTGAGTAGCAATTCTAAAGTGGCTATGCCTGAGGCAGCAACATTCATTCGTTCTTCATCCGATGGCCCCATCCACCAGTCATATAAAATTCCAGCCATTCTTTTTTCAGCTAAAGCAAAAATAGATATATTATCTAATCTAGATACAACTTGCATCTGATAAAGGGCTCCAATCCATATTCTTATGGATTCTGCTGAATTTGTTGACTTATCTAAATCCAAAACATATCCACTTGAATTGGTAGCAAACAAATCTTCTTCTATCCGTGGGTATTTGGGAGCTTCTCTAAAGACATGAGCTTTTTGAAGAGAAGGTAAAATAAAAGATGGAAACTTAGAGGCAGCATTTTCTAGAGTACCAATTTCACTCTTAGGTTTCTGAAAGTTTAGAGTCTTTACTGGTTCTAACTTTCTTTCAGAAGTTTTTCTTTCTGATGCTTGAGCACTGGATTCTACTCCAATTTCTTCTTGTTTTTCATCTATATCCCAATAGTTGGGAGTATCCATTGAAATAGAAAAAGTGGGAGCTTTAGTTTCTCTGTGTTTCCTTTCTTTCTTCTTTTTCTCTTTTACTTCTCGTCTCTGTCTTTCTTCTTGTTGTTCATCCTGGAGAAGCTTAAGATTTTGAAGGATTTGTTCAGACTGAGAACCAAGATCATCAAGGACATCTTCAGCATGTGCACACCATGTAGTAAGATAGTTACCTATCTGATATATCTGATCTAAGTCATTAACATTGGTGGCATTATGTTCTATCAAGGGAGCACAATTAGCTCTAGTGGTTGGCTGTTTAGACACGGAAGAGGTGGTGCAAAATTTTGTCTTTGGAGGCCATTTCCCACCCTTCAAAAAATGACGATTGGCATATTGCCATTCTTCAATAGGAGCAAAAGGAACATGAGAAATACGGTGCATCTTATTTACAGCAAGAAATGGTTTAGAATCTGCTATATACAATTCATTAGAGGTCAAAACAGGTTCAGAAGGATATACTTCTGCAATAGTAGACATATCAGTTCTTCTAGAGGAAGAAGCTTCAGTATTTGAAACAGGAACAACATATCGACGAGGTTTGACAAGAGGTCTTTGAATCTCTAGCTTGGGAGGGATAAGCTTGACTCTACCATCAGAGATAGCAATGCGTTTGAGTTTAGACTCTGGCTTCTTGTCATCAGCAATAGACTTATATTGGAAATACCAATTGTTAGGGAGTTCAGTTGGATCATAGAGAACACCTTCAACTTGGGCATTGGAAAGACCAACAGTCACACAGTCTTTCAAGACAGGTTGTTTTAACTTTGGATGAGCAGTATTAGTTAATTGGAAAGAAGTTTGAACTAATACAGAGAGATATTCACTGTCTTCTGCCAATTGGAGACCTTGAACCCTGTCATTAATTTCCAACAATCTTTCAAATGAGTATCTTTCAGGCTTATAGAGTAATCAGAATAGATAGTGCCATATTGACAGCCTATGGATAAATTACCCATGATTGTTCCTATTCAGGCATGGTCATAGCTCTGGTGTCGGGTATCGAAGACTTCAGCAATACATGGAGTGTTTAACCCATTATGGAATAAAGGAGCAAGACCAATACGAATACCTACAAAATGAAGATAATTGTATTTCTTTTCTTTGGCATATTGTCTGAATTTCTTAATTTCATCATCTGAAAACAGATTCAGGGCTACTATTTGAACAGAGGGACCAGAAATCTTAATAGTAACCTCTACCTCTTTCAAAAAAGACTTTTTCTTGAAAACATAAGACAAAGGAAGTTTATAGACATCAGTCGCATGAAGCGACGGAGGATTCCAAGTTTCAGGATTATCTACAGACTCATGAGATTCATTCGGATCTTCAGATTCAAGAGAGCGAGAGGCAACTTCATTAATTATCTTACGATCTATAGAAGAGAAAGAGCATAATAAATGTGCCATAACAGAATCGAGAACAGGGCTCCGATACCAAATAAGATTGTGGACTTTGACTGGTTCATCAGTGTCTATTTTCACTGATTGTTTCTCTTCTTTCTCAACGTATTCATCCACTTTGACATCAGTATTTTCAACGATCATCTTGGTATTTTTATTATAACATACGTATCCTTTTTTGTTGTGTGAATATCCCAAAAAATGGCTTCAACTTCTCTTGCATTGCAATTTCCAAGTTTCTCATCATTTCTCTTGATTTAGCATCTCCTATTAAAAGCTCTGAAGTTTTTGACTATTGCAGGTCTGCCATGCCACTGCTCATGGGAATTTTTGTCACTATTCGGTCTAAAATGAACTTTTTTTAGGATAACCATTGTTCTATGAATATATTCTTCCCAATAAATTTCCCGAATATTCCTTTCATTAATCATGGCTCTGGCTAATTGTTGTAATGATCTGTTTTCCCTTTCTACTACACCATTTTGTTAGGGAGTCTCTATCATTGTAAACTTCCTTTTGATGTCATTCTTTGTACAAAATTCATCAAATTATTTTTAAGTGAACTCACCTCCATTATCAGACCTTATGATTTTTATTTTGCAATCAATTTCACTCTTAGAAATGGATTTGAACTCCTTAAAATTCTTAAAATATTCAAATTTCTCTTTGACGAAGACAACCCACATCATCATGATGAAACCATCAATTATTAGCATAAGATATAATTTACCTAAGGCAAATCCATGTGTACCAATTGTAATGGCTTTAATAATGCATATACTTTTTCCTTAAATGGAACTCGATCTTGCTTTCTGAGTTGGCAACATTTACAAATTGTGTTCTCTAGTTTTGAAATCATGGGAAAATACTTGATAGAGTTTTTATTGCTAAGATTGACTATCTGATCAAAGTTCATATGTCGAAGTATTTTATTCCACAACCAAATTTCATCGATATTTGATAAGAAATACATATTTCTCTTCTCTTTGAGCGCATAGACATTATTATCTATTCTCATAGCTTCAACAACTATCTAGCATGTGGCTGTGGACTTCATTTGATAATTTTTTGGCTTGAAATATCATAGCATATCCTTGATCACACATCTAAGAAACACTAAGAAGGTTATTCTTCAACCCATCAACATATAAAAAAAATTAGATTTCCCTTTTCCATTCAATAGACTGACCACTCCTTTTGAAAATTTGATTGGAGCATTGTTGCCAAAAGTCACATTACCTTTTACAATTACTTTCCATGTCAAAAAAAATATTTTTTCTCCTGACATGTGCATGGAACAGCCACTTTCCACATACCAATGACTCCCTTCATTGTGTGCATATAAAGCACTATCACATTTTTCTTATTTCTCCTTTCCTTTCTAGAGTTTGGGATTTTGTTCAATCTGCTCAATAATTGGCTATATATTCTTCACCTCGAGTCTAAATTGACTGTTATATGCCCAAAATTTTGACATTTAAAACATTTCACGATATAATTAAAAGGAGAAAATTAATTATTGTACCTAGCTCTAATTTTTTTCTGCTAAAATACCCTTACAAATTTTCACGACCTATACGAAAGATTGATTCTACAATTTGTTTCTTTTTGGTCATAGTTTCTGCATGTGAAACAATACCCTAGGAAAAAATAATTGTACCTCGAAGGTTGTCTTCTATGCCAGGCTAAATTCTAGGCATTTTTATTTTCTTGACCAACATTTTGCTTTTTCTTTTGATGATATTTATTGGGTTGTGTAATATCCTTTTGTTATTGCAGAAACCCTTCTTTAGGTGTTGGAACAAAGATAATTGCCTGGTTTCCTTTTAATTCAGCTACTGCACTAAAGTGTTCTTTAAATCCAAGACCACTATTATCTTTAGAAACTCATTTGTCTTCGAATATTTAATTTAAATATTGAGACCCTTTTGAAAATTTCTAATTGAAACTGAGTTGCATTTTAGCCTTCTCCAATTCCTTTCTTAACAACATTATTTCTCCTTACATCCTCTCACATGCTTGAACAATTTCATTCAATTGTTGGTTAATGGATTCTTGACTATTCTTAGCTTATTCTATTTGCAACAACAATGGTTGAATATCCTCAACATTTTCTTGTATCAAGGTCTCCTTTAGATATTTATTTTTCTTTAGCATGATAATTAATAGCCTCAACTTGTAGTGTTTATATGGCCATTAACATAAATTTATTAGGGCTCTCATCATCTTTGTCCTCATCTGAGGATTTTCTAGGTTCACGATATAAGGATATTTTTTCTTGAACACAAAAACTCCTCTTCTTAGCCTTCCTTCTACCATTTTTAACATTATTGAATCTTTCCTTAGGATTATAATATTTCTTCTTGTTTTTAGGACACTGATGCATAGTGACCAACTTTTCCACAACTAAAACAATTGAAAGTCAGGTTACCTTTATACTTTCCAGTTACTCTCTTTATATTCCATAAAAAGTTGGATTCTTATTCATCTGATTCATAGCATGTGTCATCATGCTCCTCTTGGCACTTCTTTTCTACTTTGAAGGTTGATTCTTTGGTTGTAGATTTTCCTTTTGCGATCCTCATCTCGTAGGGAGTGAGTATACCAACTAATTTCTATAGTGGATGAAACTTTGGGAATAAATATTTCAGGAATATATCTTAGCACCTTTTGAACTATTGAAGCTTCATATAGCTTCTCGTGAAGCCCTCTTATGGTGTTCACAAATTCATCAACTCTAAAGAAATACTTTGCAATTTCTTCATCGCCATGCATGCTTGAAGACTCAAATTGCATGTTATATCCTTGAAGTTTAGATTTATCTACCTTTTTGTCTCCTTGATATAAGTTTATCATGTTGTCCCAAATAAATTTAGCATGTTTTTAGTCCATTACCTTTTCAAGATTTGATTGATGTAGGCTAGCAAGCATAAAAATCATGGCTTTAGCATAACACATGAACTCCAACTTATGATATTTGGTAATCATTGTTGGAGGATTTTGATATGTTTCTTCTACAACATACCACACATTAGCTCCAAGTGATTGAATGTGAGTATTCATCCTCACTTCCCAAAACATGTATTTTGTTGGAATGAGCATAGGTGCCTAGTTGGTAAATCCTCCTTCCTTGTTCGCATGGTCCTTGATCTTTCTTCGAATTTTTAAAGTGACTGTAACTAACTTGGTTCTCATATTAATTGTTGGAAACCAACACAATACTAAGAGTGGGGGTGAATCGGTATTGTAGGATTTTTTACCAATTTTAAAGATTTATTTTAATTTATGCAAGAACACTAAGACATAATTAATTACTTCCACAATTAATTGAAATAATCATGAAAAAATTGCAATATCATTAATTACAATGCAACATATAAAGAAAAACTAGATTCTTCAGAATTATTCTTTGATTTCTTCATAAGGGAAGCTAGTGACTTATTGTTAAATTTGTGGGCAAAAATGATAGGAAGTTTCAACTCCGTGATTTATGAGCTATAATTTAATTGATGTACAAATCCAAATATTTACCAATACCCACTAGAAGTAGCATCAACCGTTGATATTCAAGCTACAAATTTCTTGACACTCACTCGTTCTTCTTTCATCAATTTTTACACTAGAGCCATGAATGAAAATTTTATATTCAAACTAAAAGAAATTTCCCCCTCAATCACCAATACCTTCAACAATTCACTAAGAAAATTAAAATATTAACCTCAACTTGCTCACATAATTCTTATGAAACCTATTTGCTCTAGTCTACTTATAAGGAATTTTTGCTTGATATCTTTGGAATGAGGATCTACTTAATCTTGAATTAGATATATGCACACGCCTTTAATTTTTCCTTTCTATTGTTCAACATCCTCTTTAGGATGTACTCTTCAAGTTTAAAACTTTTAATTCTATTGTTCGAAACTCAAACTTTTAGTTTTTCCACTTATTTTTTCCGTGCTAATTTTCTGACAAAATTTAGTTAGAAATTTTTATTTATAGAAAACCTCTAGTTCTACTAGAGCTACTAAATCTTCCTCGTAACTACTTCCAAATTGTTCATGAATTTAGCACTTGCTTCTTTATTTAGATTTAGCTACCAAATGTGCCACTGAACTATGACTTTTCCCCTGGCCCAACGTGGTGCTAAAATAGCTACCGACTCATCTCACCCTTACACCTTCCCAAGGGATTTTACTATAGTCCAAAGGAATTTTTAATAATTGTTTTTCAAACCATGCTACCAAAGTTATCTCATGGCCCTTTTAATTTAATAAAAAAATTACTACAAATTTGAGATTTCCACCGAATTTCGCCTTTAGACCCTTTTCTCTCATGCTCACTATATTTACATCATACATCTAGGTACCATGATCGATTCCCAGGCATTTAGTTGCTAAGATTTTTTTTAGCCCTCCACTGGCTCATTTATATTATAAAATACCTCTACACCCTTTGTCTTATTTCTATGAAAAATAACCAAGCACCAGTGTTAAGGACATACCTCTCTATATCCTGACGCTTTTGTTTATGATTTGTTAATAAACCTAGGGGTCTGTGCCTTCAAGATGACACCACTTTTCGTGCTCTGATATGGTCTCACTTCCATCCTCTTTGTACTTCATTTCATGACATATTTTCTCCTGACGCATTCCCTTTACAAGCCTTATGTTTCCGTCGGCCTCATTCCTATTTGCCTAACTATGAATGGGGCCTACCAAGACCGGTTCTCATTGGTTTTTGACTTACATGTTTCCATGTTAGTTTCAATGTGGCCTTGCAATATTTCCTTGACACTTTCCTTATTTTGCACCTTTTAAAACTTTTGGGGTAATCCTACTAGGTAAATTTCATATTAAAATCACCAGGGACACCTCACATATATGGAGTGTTGACACATGTGACCCAGATATTGACCATTAAGGTGCCAAATATGCCAATATTTTCTGGGACATGTCCAACTATGATTGGTCGTGTGTTGAAATCATCACCGACCATTCACATGCTGCCACCTGTCCTATGAGAGAGGAGAGAGAAATAATCCCCGAGGCCTTTTTTTAGAGAAAATTCCTTTATAAAATATTTTTAGGGTTCTTGACCATTTCTTTGTATTGTCTCCTCCTTCCACTAGGTCGGTGCCTCTATACACTATAGATTTTCTATCCCTTTCGTGATTTCCTCTCGGGGTTAGCACTCAGGGGGCTAAGATGTCATAATGGGGAGCTTTCCCTATATCTTATTGTTGCATGTTATACTCTATGTCTTGACACCTATCTCCCATTGCATTGGATTTTTGCACCCTTTCCAAGCCTCTAGGTTGCGCTTGTCAGGGTAACTTTACCAGGAAAAGTTGTTAAGTGGGCTCTGCCAAGAGCCAATCGAAAAAATTCCCGCTAATTATATCATGTTATGTGTTAGCGCTAGAATCAACACTTAGAGTGTGACAAGCACCTAACCAGACACATCTTAATCTCAAGGTATTTTCTTATAATTTTTATTTTAGTTTTTTGGAAAGTGGTTGAAACTCACACACACTGAAATGGGTTTTGAGAATATAAGAATCTCTCACACATATGGGGGCACTGGTGCATGATGTTGTAGCAAGGTTGGGTTTGTAGCCTGATGGTTAGAAGAATGGAATATAAACAGTGGATATGTAAAATAGAAACCCACTACTAAGATGAAAGGGTGACACAAATTCTAGACCTGAAATGTATAGTGAAAGAATTCTTTAAAAGACTTAAAAAAATCTCACTATGCATTTGAAAATCCCATTACAAATAATGCTTCCAAATAACATGACCTCATGAATCAAGAATTCTTGATGAAGCAAGATTGACAAATTTAGAATAACATTCATGCTAGATCAAAAGACTTATAAGAACATGAAACAAGATTTAATTCAACCTCAAGGGATGCATATAAACCATATTACATACATACTGAATTAGGAAATCTTGTAACAAAACTTACAAAAACATCTCAACATGTCTTTGAGGATCAAAATACATAAAAACATGAGATAGAACTATGTAGATCATAATCTTGAATGAAACAGTAAATTATGGAAACACATAAGAAAATAAACAATATGCACACCATACAATTTGTGAGTCCTCAAGTGTGCCTATGGATATATTATATATTCAAAAAGGTACAACACAGTATGCAATAAAATTTACAACCAACGAACCCTTTCTTCCTTGTTTTACATAATATATAGACAAAAAGGAGTTTTGCTAAAGCCTCCATAAAAAGTGCAAATTTGTTTTAGAGACTTTATTACAATCCTCTACATATAGTAGGGCTTATCTTAAACATAACAAAAAAGTAGAATGAAATACGACTAAAGACAGAACATGAAAGTATGGAGATCAAAATGGATGAGTTGAGGTGGCTGAGTGCTCCTCGTTTCTTAGAAAAACAGTTTCCACAAAAAGTGAAACTACCAACTGAGAAGGACACCTTGACCCTTATGTGCAAAAGTGTAGTAGTAACCAACTGAAATGACATCTGGAAGGTAGCTTGATTGGATGAAACTTGACAAAATACCATTACCATTAAGGTTGCATTCACTTTATCATCATTTAGTGTCATTCTTTTGGGAACCAGAACCAAAAACCAACCTTTTCACCTTTTATACATATTTCATAAATAATAGCTACTTTTCTTAAAAAGGTAGCTATTTCTGAAAATACTGTATATAAGCAAAAAATGACACGATTCTTCAGATTTCATGGTTTTGTACATTCAATCATCAAAGATCTAGTATAGAAGCAAAAATCCTAATAGCTTCTGGCTTGGTGACCCTCTTGTTTGGCTTTCTCTTATGTATCTGTTTTTTCTTCTCAATCTTCTTCTTCCTTGGTTCATTTTCTGGGCTTTCATCTATGTTTATTATTTCATTCCTTAGAGTAGGGTTGGCTACGAGTTTTATTTCTATTATAAGCTTGTTATTTGGTCTGGTGTGAGGCCTTTGAATGTAGGGATTTAAGATGTATGAAGGCCTCTTTCTCCCATGTATAACTCTGCTTGACTGCCCTTCTTCAAACTCTGACTTGTTGAACTTTGTTTCACTACTATATTATTCAAAAGATGAGTAGGAAATGATTATAGCTCTCTTATTCCCTTTGGCCAAAGAACTGATAGATGAATAGAGCTGAGCTATAGTAGGTTCTTCTACTATAGTGGTCTTTGAAACTTTTCTTTTCCCCTTTTTGAGTGAGGAAAAGACTTGTGCAAGTGTAGGCTCCTCTAGTGCTGGAGTGGCATTGTTTTCTTGATTTTCCTGTCTAGCCTCTATAACAGGGCTTCGTGTAAATATTTCAGGGCTGACTTCCACTGAAGGTCCCTCTATCAAAATAAATTTTCTCCTTCGTTTACTCTTTGAAGAAGAATCTACCTCTTCCTTGCTCTTAGACATAGTGTTTTTGTCAAGCAGAGTATATTTTTGTTTGAGTTTGTTTGCATGCTCCTGCCTGAAAGACCTCAAGGTATGTGGCTCCTTAGATGATCTCATAGTGTATACTTCCTTTCCTGGTTTCACTGTAGGTATAGGAGTGATGGTTGGTGTAGAAGTATTGGTTTGAACTCTAGCTCTCCTAGCTAAGTTCCCTATCTATCTGCTAGATGGTGTAGAATATTGACCAGTTGATGAAGGGGTCAAATGTAGGTGTAGGACTTCACTGTTGTTCTTGATTTTTTTCCTTTTAGGCCTTCCTACCCTTTTAGGCCTTCCTCTCCTCTGCTCCCCTCCCCTCCTCTTCCTCTCCCTCCCTCGTCTCTCCTCATTCTCCTCCCTCCCCTCTCCTCCTCCTCCTCCTCCTCCTCTTGCCTCCCTTCCCTCCCTCCTTCCCTCCTCCTCCCTCTCCCTCCTCCTCATCCTCCTCCTCCTCCTCCTCCTCTCCTCCTCTCATTATGGGAATTTTGATGTCTAAAATGGGCCTCCTAAGGAAAATGTACAATCAAAATTCACTTTATGAGAACCAATCACATTTTAGGGGATGACATCATCCCTAATGGTTGAGGTGGCATTGCTTGAGTTAAAGGTACTTACTTGTCATATTCTTAGTGGTAGATAAAAACCCATGGTTAACCATGGTAGTGCTCTAATTACTTTTAAAGTCAAAGTAAAGTACTCATAATAAATGTCGTTTCACACTTTTTGAATAAAAATATATTATTGTCATTTCATATTTCTTGAAAGAAATAATGCATATCCCTATACATTTATTATGTTATTGGACCTAATTCTCTCTCCCGGGACCAACCCTTTACAAGCACCCACTTCGTTCGGAAACCTATTGACTGTTGGAATGGAATGGGCGGGTAGGGTATAGATTGGGGGTGGGATGTTCCAGTTACAATATACCTCTTTTTTACGAGATTAGTGACCCGGCCATATGTACTAAGATAGTCTATAGAAAAAGCTCATGTTTCTATGATCTAAATCTGTATTTACTTGAATGATGCTACAAACAGGCCAGATATATTCTTTTTCTAATTGAACAAAAGAGAGGATTGGAAGTTAAGACTAGGGGGGGTTAAGTGTATTCAAAGAATCTTTTATAGAAATAGATAATATAAAATGAAATAAGACCGAACGGAACGAGGGTTCTGTACTTGTGAATGGGTAGCTCAAACGGAGGGAGTTATAGGTCCACTCATGCCTATAACTGTCTCTGCTACTACTTCGAAGTCAACGGGGTAACCCACTCGATATCCAATGGAGTGAAACCACCGTAGCCCCCTGCCCCAACCTCCTAATTGCAGGCTTTTCTTTTCATCCTCTATTTTATTTATATAACCCCATGCCATGTCCATCTTTGATGACTTGATTAGAGATGTTTTCTATTTAGATATACATTAGGAGTAGTATGGGTGCGCGTTTCTTTTGTTGGCTCGGTGAGTGGGCTTCGCTCCTCCCTCCCTGTTCCAACATCTGATTGAATTACTAGTTGGGATGTTCCAGCATCTGCATCCTACTAATATGACTTCTAAGTCTAGTTCCGGCATTCAAGATTGTTCCTAGTAAAGCCAGCATCTACATGTGTCATTTGCTGTTGTTCTAGTTTCTATTCTGACATGAGCAGGTAAAGTGTTGTGTTTCCGACGTTATAACATTTTGACACGTTTATTTCATGCATGTGCTATTATGCGTTCCAGTCCTCTAGTTCCAACATGAGCTACTTTTTATATAGTATATTAATTACATGTTATTATACAATTTAAATAATATAAATTTTAATTAATAACATATAATATAATTAAGAATTTATAAATTTATATTTATATTATATTTTAAGTTATTGAAGTACAAAGGACAAATGCATTAGTTATTCAATGATAATGAAATTTTCTTGAAAAGCTCATTCTTATTTATAGTCACATCAATACAAATTTTTTATTAATTTTATTTTGGTACACTTTTTGAATTGAATTTAACTATGGCTACATGGATTGTGGTGCAAAAACTGAATTGAAAATTCATAAATATTATTTTATTAGTTTAGCTATTATTTTATTATTTCTTTAGGAGGTCCATTTTAGACCTCCAAATTCCCTTAATGCCTCTCCTAACCTCTCGTCACCCCCCTCCACTCCTCCTCCTTCTCCCTGCCTCCCTCCTCCTACCCTCTCCTCCCCTCATCCCTCCCCCGATCCCCTACTCATTTTATCCCTCTCTCTCCCCCCCACCCCTGTCCTCCCCTCCTTCCTTCCCTATCCCTCGCTCTTCTCCCCTCCCCACCTCCCTCACTTCCTCCCTCCCTCTCCTCATCCCTCTTCTGCCTCCCTCACCTCCCTCCCTACTCCTCCTCCTCCTCCTCCCCCCCTCCCCTTCCTCACTCCTCCTCCTCCTCCTCCCCTCCCTCCCTTGTTCCTCCTCCCCTCCCCTTCGGTCCCCCTCCTCCTCCTCTCCCTCTTCCTCCCTCCCCTCTCCTCCTCTCCTCTCCTCCACTCGCCCTACCCCTCCTACTCATCCCCTCCTCCTCTCCTCCCCTCCCATCCCCCTCACCCTCCTTCTCCTCCCTCCTCCTCTTCCTCCCTCTCCTACCTTTCCTTCCCTCCCTCCCCCTACTCCTCCTATCCCTCTTCCTCCTGATCCACCTCCTCGTCTTCCCTCCCTCCCCTCTCCTCATCCTCCCCTCTCCTCCTCGTCCTCCCCTCCCTCGCCACCTTCTCCTCATCCTCCTCTTCCTCCCTCCTTCCACTCCTTCTCCCCCTCCTCCGTCCCTACCTCCCTCCTCCTCCTCTCCTCTCCCTCCACTTTTCTCCATTCCTCCCCCACCTCCTCCCTTCCCCTCCCTTCCTCAATCCCCTCCTCCTCCTCTCCCCCCCTCTCCTCTCCTCTTCTCCTCCCTCCTCCTCCTCTCCCTCCCTCCCCTCTCCTCGGCTCCCTCTCCTCCCCTCCCTCACTACCTCCACTCCTCCTCCTCCTCCTCCTCTCCCTCGCTCCCTCCCTCCCGTCTCCTCCCATCCTCCTCATCCTTTATCCCTCCCTCACTACCTCCTACTCCGCCTCCTCCACCACCTCCTCCTCCATCCCTCCCTCCTTCTACCCCTCCGATCCCTCCATCCGTCCCTCCACTCCTCCTCCTCGATCCTCTCCTCACCTCCCCTCTCTCCTCCTCCTCCCTCCTCTCTCTTTATCTCTCCTCCTCATCCTCTCTCTCTCTCTCTCTCCTCCCACTCCCCTTCCGTTCTCCCTAACTCCCTCCCTCCCTCCTTCTCTTCCACCCCCTCTCTCTCTCCCTTCCTCCACTCTCTCTCCTCCTCCTCCTCTCCCTCTCTTTCCCTCCCGCTCTCTCTTTCTCTCTCTATTTATATATCATATCATCACCAATCTAACTATTTATTTATTTTAATGAAACGTAATAAATAATTTCAAAATAGATTTAAATAGAATAACTACTATTTTTTAACATGGTTAAAAAATATCATATCAAATTAACTTTTGAAGTTGAGGCAATCCTATTTTTGGCTAAAATAAAAATAATAATAGATACAAATAACTAAAGTTTCCAAATAATAAACCCTAGGTGAGCACACAGTAATTTTTGATATCTTTTTTTTTTAATTTTCATGGCATGCTAGATAAATTAGATTAAATTAGCAAATAACAAGTAACTAAGGACGAACACAATTTTTTGTTCTCTTCGTCGTCATAATGGAGACATAAAATTTGCTCACAATCTGTTCTGAGTAATTTAAACAACCATAAACTTGTAATGCTCTAAATTAATATGCATGGTATGCTCTGTTCTAGAGGAATTGAAAACAGCTAAAGACTTGCAATTAGTTTCGGGATTCAATCTAATAAAATAATCACAATTTTCTAACACAGTGAAAAACAACCAAATAGTTGCAATTAGTTTCTGAATTCAATCAATGTGTATGTAATTAGTGTTCTGGATATTCCGTCTAACTCACTAGTGATAAAATAATTAAAATTTCCTAACACAGTGATATGCCTCGCACGACATACTCTGTTCTAGAGTAATATGCGTGGCATGGCATGCTCGATTTCTCACGATTTGTTTTCCCACCGAATGATATTTATGTTTCCCTACCTAATGATATTTATCAGTCCATATTCATACATATAAATATTCGTACATACTTATCAGTCTTTATCTACGAGACAGTAACGTTCCATAAATGTGTTTAGAATCTGCGTTTTCATTGTCCTAAATGGATCTTATACCAGAAAAACTCCGAAGACAACAGGTTGTAAAAACGGAAAATTACCCTAAATAGATCTTATACTGGAAAAAATCCGAAGATAGCATCGTGTAAAAACGGAAAATTAGGTAAGGGACCCTTTTCTATATAAATCACATGTGAGACAATATCTAGCCACACAGGTTTCTCCATTTCAGCTCCCTCTATTCAGTCATTAGGATTGACAGAGAAGGGAATTAAATTTCATAAATTATTGGTGTATTCTTGTTAATCTTGCGTTATTATATCTTATACTTGCATTGTATAAATCTTTCCTACGCCTCAAGGTACCCTTATGTCTCTTTTCTAGGTTAGTGAGTTTCACAGGTTTTATACTCTCTACTTTCCTGCATAACTGGCCCAACAATTCCAACCTCGATTGTAAAGATATCCCACAAAGCGTTTTAAACTCTGACATGCCAGATTATGATAATGACGGAGGTTCATATATTGAAGAACAAATAAATCCCATGGATGTTGACGGCGATGGTGGTGGGAGTTCTATGATTCCACAGGCCTGTCACAGAGGCCCGTTTTAGTGTTGCAGACCCTAATGCAAACATTATGGGTGGATGATTACTGAAATAGGCATTATGGGTGGACGATTATGGAAATACAGATGTGTGATGCATAGTAGTGACAACTGGACTGCACGATCTTGTAAGAAAAACAATCCTGAGAAATAAAATAACCAGGTCCATGGAATGTAGAGTAATATGCATGGCATGCTCTATTCTATAGGAATATCTGGGCAGGAGCAATCAACTTGGATTGGGTTCCAATATCTAGGCAGGATCGTCTTTCCTAATAAAGCATTTATATCGTTCTTGACATGAATAGAATGCCAAATAAAATAAAAGACATAAGGAAATGAATAGGTAGCCATTCTAGATGGAGCAAGGAAAAATATAGGCAACCCCTGACAATAATTGCACTGAAGAGATACGTTGATACCATGAATCTTGATTATAAAAACAAAATGTTGAAATTCCTTTTAAGTTGGACAAAAGAAAACAATCATGTAATTCGTATTTGAAGCTGGAAAATTGAGAGGCAAATTGTGCCTACCTCTTCAATTATCCTCTTCAATTCCCATCCCTCTACATTATCTCCATACATACCTGCAAATTGTCAAAGCTAGTCCTATTAAACCCAACCACAAAAAAATATAAATCCAAACAGCAAAAATCAAAATTACAGATATCAAAAGGGATCAAATCAACTATAATAACAACACTCACTTTATATCAACAATAGACGAGCTATCTCCGTTGGAACAAAACAGACAACTCTCAGAAGAAAAAAGTGAAGATGAAACCTTTTCTGGCTTGCTATGTTTTTATGCCCTCGGCCGTTTAGCGTTTTGCCTTTTCGGAACACTATTTTTTAGCTTTTCTCACCACCGCTTTTTAGCTTTTTTCACCTCGGCTTTTTAAGAGTGCTTTTCTTATAACGGTAAAAAGATTGTTTTCCTACAACGGTAAACATTCTCGAGCATTGAGAAAATTATAAAAAAATTAGGAAGGTCAAATAACTTTTTATAAAATAAAAGAGGTTAATTTAAATTGTTATATGTATAATTTTATTTTTACATATTTCCAATAACACCTCAAATATATAATTAATATAGATATAAATTATTTAATTTGAAAATAAAATAATACAATATATATTTATAATTTTTCATGTTAATTTAAAAAGATTTTGATCATTTTAATGGGTTTAGATCACTGAGTAAATGGATGTGTTTTTAAAATAATTTTAGGAAAATGTCTTTGGTTAAAATCCCTATAAGTTAGTTTCACATAGAAATAAAAGAAACTAAGAAAAAGAGAAAAACAAATAACTTAAGCTCAATTATATAATTTATATTTTAATATAATTGTAAAACAGTAAATCATTGAAATTGATAAACAAATATATTTTAAAAATTAAGTAATCATTTCAAGTTCATGTAAGATGACTATCAATTAAAAATTGCTTATTGCTAGAATAATTAATTTTCTATAATCACTTCTTTTGATATTCATTATTATTTTAGATAAATATAAATAAAATAGAGGTATTTTGATTTTAATTTAATTATTATTTAAAAATAATTATAGAAATTATTTTACCTAACTTTTTTTAACATAAAATTAATTTACAATTATATTTTTATTATTATTATTTAATTTTAAATATCATTATATTTTATTAATTTTTACAATATTATTTTATTCATATTAATTTTATTATATTGTAATTTTTTCAATTTAATAGGTATTATAATTGAGAAATGGAAAATAAATAAAATATATAAATTAATTTCATTTTGGTTTAAAATTTAATATATATCTTTAAGGTGTTTATGTTTCCTAATTAGATAAAAAAATTCTAAAAGAAAAAGTATATAATTTTTTAGAATTTAAAATATTTCCATTATTATATTTTTTTTTACTTGCAATGGTTTTTATAAAAAAGGATAAGATACAATTATTTTTATTAATATAGATAACAAAAATTCTATTTATAGATTATAATGAAATATATTTTGCAATATTATACATATCTATTCTAATGGAAAAAAAAAAAAACTACATACAAAATATATAGCCAAAATCACCTAAGGCTTAAACGAGGTTAACCATTGGGAGATCCACGAGAATGTTGCATTACAAAAGATTAATAACATTCAAAAAAATGTTACTTCTAAGTTCAAAGAAAAAATGTGGTGTGAGAAAGATTTAGCGGCTAAAAGAAAATTAAGATATTATAAGGAGGTCATCAACCCCACCCTAGAAGATCAAAAGTATCTCTCTGTTTTAACTAACTCAAAGAAGAAAATTAATATAGCCAATATTAGAACGAACTCTCATGAGCTCCATAGTGAAACAGGTAGTTGGATAGTTCCTAAAACACCATGGATGGAAATGATCGGCCATCTCTTAGAGTGCCCCGAGTACAGCCACATTAGATCTCAATTTCATAATATTTTTTGCAATATTGACCTTCCTAGCCTTTTAAGATGTCAAAACTATAGTGAGCTCGGGAGGCTTCTCTCCAAGCTTTTCGAGCATAGGAATAAAATCTTGAATCAAACTAAATAACTCTTTTCTTTAGGTCCAATAGAACAAAGATTGGTCTGAGCGGACGTTATGTATATATATATAATTCAAATAATTTTAATAATTACAATTTATATAACGTGTTGTCTTTAGTGTGACTTTTTGAAGGCTTTTTTCTTCATTGAAAACATAAGTTTCATGGGTAACCTTGCACAATAGAACCGATGGGTTTTTTAGGGTGTTGAATCCATATATAAAGTAAAAAAAAATAGTTTAAATAATATATTAGTGATAAATAGTCTAGAGTCTTGGATAGAACACTGTTAAGGCACTACTTCATGTGAAGTCATTGGTTCAATTCCTACTGAGCCTACAAAACAAAATATATTAATGATAAATACAACATATACACTAACAATTATAATATGTTATATTATATTATAATATGTTATATTATATTATAATATTTAAAGTTATTAAGATGATCAATATAATAGCCTATTAGAAAATATTAATTAATTTTATTAAATAAATTACCAATTATTATAATATATTATTTAAATGATATAATATTTTAAAATATATTAAACTAAATTGAAATAAAATTATGTTAATTTTGAAAAAAATTAAATTTTTTTTGCTAATAAAATATTATTTTAAAATAAGAAAATTATAATTTATTCCTTTTAAAAATTTAGATAAACAAATTATAATGTAAATAACTATTATCATATTATAATAAATAATTTAAAAATATATATATTTGAAGATCAAATTAAAAAAAACACACACACACACATATATATCCTTATACTGATTATTGGAAGCCGAATGTTGTTGAGGGAATGGAAAGTGAAAAGGGCGAAAATGGCAGAGATTGGAAGGGTTCCAGGGTAACCACCTTGGGATGGTCGAGCTCCGGTCCATGCAGGGAAAATGGTGGGATGGGTGACAACACTTGGCCCCCACCTCTTTAACACTTGTAAAAAAATTTATGTGTCGGGTTTTGTGCTTACTTGGTTTTGGTTTATGCTCCATCTGGTGGGTTTTCCTGACTTTCTTCACCCTTTCCTCTGGCTTCAGTGGGTTTTTTAGTTTATTTTGTCGGTATCAAAAAAGATAATTGTTTAACTTGGTTAGGGTTGTAATCAGTTGGGGTTACGGGGATCACAGGTGGCGGGGGAGCTTTCAAAAGTTTTTTTTCCTATTTTTACTATTCTTCCATGTGCCTACAATGGGACTTATTGTTTTCTCCGGTTGGATACGATGGTCAAATGACAAGAATGTGTAGACCTAGAGCGGGAAGTAGTGGACATTGTAATGGTATGGGCTATGGATCCAACTCAGAAAATCTTTGCTAAGGTGGCTCTTCCACTTCGTTCTCCTTGCGACATGTGGAAGTAGGAAAGGATGTTGTGGGATTCAACGGACGAGTATGGTCTCATGGGGGCAGCTGACTCTGGGCTTAATAAAGGGGTCATTGGTGGTCCTGATAATAGTCCATAGGAAGGGTTGGTGGTTTCAGTTTTCGTGGGAGATAGACTGGAAGCGCATCAAGTGGAAATGATAAGTAGTCTACAAAACCATTTTTTTGTTTCAGTTGGGAGGAATAGAGTACATTCTGTTTGGGAGTTGTATGGTTCCAAGTGTGGGATTAAAAACATACTTAATCGACTCTGGAGATTCGAATGGGTTCCCAGGGAAACCCTTTGCCGCGGGTTTAAGGCTAGGGGGTTTTGAAAATGTACAACCGGAGGTGGGTTTTGGCATTGAACAGACTTATGTCTATAATGAGGTTTATTGTAAATGCACCTAGAGGATAGTCAGAATTTGTAGGAGCTAGTCCACGAAGCTCTACAAAAGGGGTTTCTTGGGAGGGTGTGAGGTTACAATAGCAGTGTGCCAAGGCCTGAGAGGATGGTAAAATTGGCAATACCATGAAGGAAGCTGGGGTTTAGATCAAGATTAAAAGCCGGTAGAGGTTTTGTTGGTTACTAGTGTAGATAATGCTGGAGCGGAGATAGGGGATGGGCCTAATGGGAGTCTTGAAAGGAATAGGGAGGATGATGTGGAGTTCTTACTATTTTCTAAACTTGGTCGTTAGATGGGATTAAAAAAGGAAGAAAGGAAAAGTCATAAAAAACTTTTTGGAGTGCCCGCATATGATTTTAGGTGTGGACATTTAACTATACAGGGAAATGGCAACATCAAAGTCTATTTTGGTGGGTATATATTGAGGGAAATTATTTTCCGTATAGTTTATAACTGAGTGGATCGAGCAATCCTGGCGTGGAGGTGATAACCCTGTCAAAGGGTTGGTTCATGATTAAATTTGTGAACACAGAGACCCTAGAATGGGTGCTTGCTCATGATTGGAGGTTTGGAATTTCACCGATTCTATTGAAATGATGGTCGCCCATTTTCTATGCGAAGAGGGAAAGAGTGGTTGAGATTCCAGTGTGGGTGCGACCATCGGCGCTGCCCCCACACTTATGGAATCCAGATGTCTTTAAGGCTATAGGGAAAAATATAGGTATCTTCTTGGAAGAGGATATGATATTTTTGGAGAAAAGGGTACGAAATGTGGCTCGTGTATTGGTCTACCTTATTCCTCGTCAAGGTTTGGTGGAGAAAATTCACTTGCATTTTCAAGGTAATTCCTTTTTTCAGATCATTTATTATGAGTAACTCCCATTCTGGTGTCATAGATGCCACAAGCATGGGCACTTGGCCAGAGAATTCCCACCGGGTCTTAGCCAAAGGTGACAACATAGGGGTGCCAACAGGAATGTTTTTGGGGCTCAAATAGAACAAATGGATGTTGAATATCTGGTACATATGTACGAGGTGGGACAACATTAGGAGGACGGGCCGAGATTGATGGAAGGGTTGAAATTTTAGCTAGCGCAAGTGGATATTACCCCTGTAAGTATATTGTGTTAGGTTCCGGACCACTATGCCACAGTGGAAGCCTCAAAAATTTTAGCGGGTACTATCACTCAATCCTCTCCATCTGTTATTGATACTATTGATAATTTATTACATGTCATAAAATCACGTAGTCCTTCCAGGCCTCAAGAAAAAGAGCCACAATGTATCAATAATTTTTCAAAGGCCATGGACAGTGTTATCATTACTATCCCAAAGTTAACCATTGACACCTTTCCTTATAATCTGCGACCGAGGGATAAAAAAAGTCTTTCCTATGGAGGAATTTGGGGGACTGGGAGGTCTCCCTATGTCTATCAAATCCAAAAAATCAAGTGGTCATAAAACTAAGATCTCAAAGCTACAACTAAAAGCTATGATTGATATCGAAAATGTGAAACTAATTTCTCTCAAAGGGGTACTTAGAGTAGCGCAATCCACTGTTCAGGTTACAGAATGATTTTATTTTCCTTTAATTGTAGATGATTTTCTAGCACCCACAAGAAAATAGCTTTAAAATCCCTTTTTCTAAACTATAAACATGATTTGATTATGGTTCAGGAGATTTTGGGTTAGGGAGACCTGGTAATGGCATCCGTTTAAAAAATTCTTCCAGGTTGGTCTTTTGTTTCCTTGGATGCCAAAGGAATATCTAGAGGAATATATCTAGGGATTAGGGACAGTACCATAAAACTGAAAAACTCAGGGGGCTCTGATCATGTCATTAGAGCATATGTTTTTTCATTTGAACTGGCTATGGATCTCACATTTGTAAATATTTATGGTCCCTTTCAGGAGAGGTCAGGTTTCTAGAACAACCTTCTCCCAAAGTATTTTATGCATGACCATAATTTGGTAGTTGGTGGTGATCTCAATTTCTCCCTTAGTTTGGAAAAAACACGGAGTCCTCTAGCCCAAGCCAACCCTCTTGCAGATTTGTTCCTAAAAAAAATTAGAGAAGTGATATTAATTGAACAAAAATTAATAAAAATCATTCCCACGTGGAGGAATAGGAGAGTGGGGGATGCACGTGTGGCCAAGAGGTTGGAAAAATTCCTCTTTAATGAAGATTTCACTATTCTGATGTTCGGATTTATTAAATGGGTTGGACTTGGAGGGGAATCATACCATTTACCTTTTCTCATGGAGTTGACAGGTCCAAACAAGAAACTTGGTGTGCCTTTTAATTTTAATTCAGGTTCGTTGAAGGACGCTAAACATATAAATATTGTTAATGAAACATGGAGCCCTATGGAGAGATCAGGTTCTAGATATTTTTCTTTTTCCTTTCTGAGTAACCTGAATCTACTAAAAAAGGTGACTATAACATGGGCTAAAGATAAATTAAAAAGGGATGAGCTTACCCTATAAGAGAGTGGGGTAGAATTGGGAAGAATGGAGAGTTTGGAAGGAGATTTTTACGAGAATGAGGTAAAGAGGGATAAAATAAAGGCGCTTGAGTCTAGTAGGAGGAAGAGTTAGTTGATAAAGACGAACATTAGTAATTAAAAGGCTAGGAAATATGGATTTTAGCTAGGGACAAAAACAATTTTTTTTTCCAAAATTATGCTAAAGGGAGAAAAAACTCCAATAATTTTAGGGAACTGGATAAGCCAGGTCGAGGCAAGGTAAAATATTTCAATGAGATAGAATTAATGGGGAAATATCACTTCACATATCTCTCTAGGGCCCCTGAGGGTTCCACTATTGTTGAGGTGATTAGGGTTGCAGAGAATTTTGCTAGATATACCGAAGACGAAGACATTATGGATTTAATGGCTCCTGTTTCAAGGCAAGAAGTGAAAAATGTACTTAATTCCATGCAAAAACATAAGAGTCTTGGGCCTGATTGCTAAACTGTGGAATTTTTTCAACATTTCTTTGAGTTGTTTGGGGAGGAATTGGTGGGAGTGGTGGAGGAATTCAAAATTAAGGGGTTTTTTCATGCACCTTTCAAATCAAACTCTCTAGCACTTATTCATAAATAGGATTGACCTTATTCATAAATATGATTCACCTTCCTCCTCGTGCAATTGTATATACAAAATCATTGCAAAAATTATTACTACGAGATTGAAACCAATTCTGTCTCGAAACATTTCTAAAGAACAGTTTGGTTTCTTGAATGGCAGGTATATTCATGAAGCAATTGAGGTGGCCCAGGAATCAATGCATAAAATTAAGCACAAAAGGTAAAAAAGGATGATTGTAAAAATTAACCTTTCAAAAGCATATGATAGGATCAACTAGATTTATCTGAGATTACTATTGACTCACCTGGGATCTGGTATTGATTTTGTAAACTAGATAATGGGTTGTATCTCAAATGTGTCCTTTGTTGTTCTTATCAATGGGGTTGCTTCTTCATTTTTCCACAGTCAGAGAGGGCTCAGACAAGAGTGCCCGTTATCCCCTATTTTATTCCTTCTAGCAGCCAAATGACTTAGTTAACTTATATTTATGGCTAAAATAAGAGGAGATCTTAAAGTCATAGAAGTTGCTACAAATATTTTTATTACACATTTGCTTTCTGTGGATGACACTCTCCTTTTTGGAAATGGGAAGAGGGAGGAAGTTGCTAAAAATTTCACTAGTCCTATTTTTGAAAGCTACTGGTATGATCATACATTCTCAGAAATATTAATTACTATATGTTGTTGTGTTAAGGCTAGACCTTGAAAGGATAAAAAATTTCTTCCATTTTGATTGTCAACGTATGGGGCTTACCTCAAGTACTTGGGGTTCTATTTGAAACTGGACACATATAGAAAACATGATTGGTTTTTTCTTCTGTCAAAAATTGAGAATCATTTAAACCTATGGAGTTATAAGTGGCTCTCTAGAGCAGGAAGATTGGTTCTCATTAAGTATATATTTATGGCCATTCTGGTGCATTGGATATCTATGTCTTGGGTCCCAGAAGGAATCCTTCTCAAGATAAGGAAAATATGCAGTCGTTTCTTATGGGCCGAGAAAAGGTAGGAATATGTAATTCCATGGGTGGCATGGGAAACAAATATCGGACCAAAGGAATGGGGAGATTGGGGTATAACAACATCAATACATTCAACAATTTTTTGAAGTCTCTTATTGCAACATTTGTATCCTTTTTTTCTAGATGAGCAACCAATAATAATTCCTTTATCTTCTCTAGCTTCAAACTTACCAAGTTTTCATCATTATTTTTCATGAAACATTTACTTCCAAATACCCTAAAATGATTTACAGTAGGAGGCTTACCATACCAAACTTCATAAGGAGTTTTATCGCTATTTACTCAAACATGACCTTTGTTGATAATATTTACTCCATTATGTGCTACTTCACCCCATAAGGTGTTAGGTGCTCTAGACTAATCAAGCATAATACAATAATTTTTTTGAAATGTTCTGTTCATCCTTTTTGCCACTCCGTTTTGTTGAGGAGTTCTCGCTACAAAAAATTGTCTTTTGATGCCATGTTTTTCATAGAAATCAAAGAATTCATTTGATATGTATTCTCCTCCTCTGTCAAATCTGAGACATTTGATTTTTATATCTAACTCATTTTCAGCTAATTCTTTAAAGGCTGTGAATTTATGAAATTCTTCTTCTTTGTATTTCAATAAACGATCTAGCACATTCTAGAAAATTCATCAATAATAAGATATAGTAGTTTTCTCCTTGAGGTGAATTTTTGATACTGGATCGTACAAATCAGTATGTATAAGTTCAAGAGGCTTAGTTTTTTATCCTTCTTTGGCATTTAATTGAACCGTGGTTTTCTTACTGAATTGACATGATTTGCATATGGTACTTTCCGGAAAGGTGATGTTGGAAAAATCATGAACAACTTTGAGCTTGCTTGATTTGTGTAGTTGAGACAATCTTATATGTCCTACCTTCTGTGCAATAAATGCTTTTCCTTTGATTTTCCTAAGTAAACATGTTCTTGGATTCTTCTCAATACATAAATATTACTTGTATTTATTGTTCCCTTTATTATGGTCTTCCATGTGTCGAGTTCATGAACCACACCTTCTTTTGATCTTAAGACAACCTCATTTCCTTGGTCACACATTGTGCTAACACTTAGCAAGTTGTTCTTTAATCCACCAACGAACATAACATTATCAACTTTAACATTTTCTTTTAGAAAAACAGATCCTTTACCTTTAATGATATAAGGAAAGACATTTCCAAAATTAGCATTCTTTTCTATCTCTAATGCATTGTATGAAATGTGCTTATATTTATCACTTGTCATGTGTTTTGAGCATATGATGTCAATGTACCACTGATTCTTGACCTTTTGTAAACAATTCTATGCCACAACTTTCATATTTTAGGTACTACCTTTTCCATACCTTAGAAGTTGTTGATATTTTATCCTTTTGAAATGTTGGCTATAATTTTCTCCTACATTCAGATTCCTCATGTCCAAAGTTATTGTAAAATAAGCATTAAAACTTGTCTTTAAGAGGTGAGAAATTATTGTAGGTGCTTTTCTTCCTTCCTAACTCATCTTTGTTTTCTTGCTTCTCTAGTCATGATGGTTTTGTATGCAACACATTGAGAAGCAATTGTGACCAAAATTATGACATGAGAAACATTGTCCATTAAAGTAGAAATTTTTGTGATCATAGAATCTTCTTGTGTTGTTTACCTCTTGACTGATGCTTCTCTTATTGTTTGTCCTTGAATTGGAGTGGACATGATTTACATGTGAAGTATATTTATTCTTTTGCTAAAGGTTGGAGATTTTATGACTAGTTTTTACTACATTTAGATAACTTCCAGTTGTTATAAAGGATTTTTATGTATTTTATGTTTGTTCATTGTATCTAAGACCTGTCTTCATAAGAGGAAAGCAATGAACCTTAATAATTTTATATAAGGTTTCATATCCTTTAGCAAATATATGATTTAGATTATTTTCCTCTAAAGTTCCTTTCTTAGACTTATTATTTCACATTATCACTTCTCATGATGGTTTTCTTTTTCTATGAGTTGATTATTTAAAGTATGTATGGCTACTTTGTTTTACTCTAAACATAATTTAAGCTAAGTGATTTCTTCAATGAAAAAACCCTTTTCCTCTAAAGAATCCATGGATTTTTCATCAAACTCATTATTAGTTATTTCAAATTCCATGAGTAATTTAAGATCTTGATCAAAATCTCCTTCTTCACTATTTGACCAACCATCACTATCTTCATCAGTATAATAAATTTTTTTATTTTCAAACCGTTTCATATTTCCTTTTGTAATTTCCTTCCTCTTTTCATGCTTTTCTTTATAAGGACACTTAGCAACATAATTAACAACTCTAACACAAGAAAATAACTTGAAGTGAAGCTTACCTCTGAACCTTTTGGTGACTAGATGGAGTTGATTTACAAAATTTACCTCATGTTCTTATGATATATAACTTGATTCCATGTGTTCTTCCTTTTCCTTTCATCTTGTAGTTGCTTTGAATGCAAATTCTATGAATTATGAGGGACCTCCTTTTCTCATTTCAAAGGAAGTTAGGATCCTATGAAGTTGTACAAAAATAAGGTTCTAAAGATCCTGCTTTTCCTCAATGGCAGACACTTTTGAATCAAATTTAGGATTTACAGATCTTAATATTTTCTCTACTAAAATTGGGTCTTTTATATCTTCACCAATGTCTCTCATATGATTCACAATCTCATCTATTTGTAAACAATACTTTCATCATTAGGAATCTTGAGAATTTCATATTGGATTCTAAGAGTTTGGAGATTAACACTTTTTACCTTGTCATCGCCTTCATAGCTCTGGATGATCCTGTCCCTTATTTCCTTTGTTTAATTTAGCTACATAACTTTTACAAATTATGATTTTGTCAGGCTTCCCAATAAGGCATTGAAAACTCTTGCACTGGTTTCATATTTGTTATTTTTTATTGCATCTGTGGGAACTACAGCTAGATACTGGTAACCTCCTTCAACAAGTGCCCATACATCTGATCCAAGGGACTCTAGATGGGATATTATTATTTCTTCCAGAAAATTAAATTACTTTCATTCAAGAGTGCTGGTCAGATAGGTGATGTTCCGTATTGATTGCTCATCTTGGCAGGTATTCCTTTAAGTGATCAAGATTCTTTTGAAGGACCTACTTTGATACCAATTGCTGGGAAAAATACTAAGAGGGGTGGGGGGGCGGGGGCAGGAGGGGAATCAGTACTTTAAAAACTCATGCAAACTTTTACTTTTCTTTTATGAATTTTGTACATGACTTGACTAAAGAAAACTAGCGTATGTACACGATTGTTATTAAGGAAACTAGTGTATACCTAGTAAACATATCATTCAGATAAATCTTCATTTACTTGACTTAAAACGAGTGCATCATTGATTGATCAGACATTTGATAAGTAGTAAACATGTGAAGTAAAAATATATTAAACAATCACAAATAAGAAACACATATGAACACCAGAATTTAAGGTGGAAACCCAATGTTGAAGAAGACCATCATTGTTGTACTGTCATTCTTCAATATTATTATTATGTAAAACCATTTTCATTCTTGTACTAGAGAAGACTCATAACAAAATGTAAGCACCAATTTTCTGAAGGCTACAACCTTCACTTGCTCTCCATATCCTATTGGAAGGGAGCTCCAACCCCCTAATCTCATTTACCAGCACCCACTAGAAGGGAGCTTCAACCCCCTAATATTATCACCAGCTACTACTAGTATGAAGATTTGACAGGGGGTATCATGTGGGAAGGTGGACACTTGTTACTACAAAGGTGTGTTGCAGTAAATGAATTAAAGATGTTACAAGAAAACCAAATTCATATGAACATGTGGTCATAAATTTTTGTACCTTGGGAGTCTGATGCATGAGCATCAACCCAACCTCTATAAAATCAACAAAAAAAGATGAGCTTCTAGAAAGTGGACATGACCATGAGGATAAATTTTCCTTGAATGAAGTGATTTTTCCTAGTTTTTATTGATAGTGAACACTTTTAGAGATTATTTTGAAATATTTATAGAGAAAATCATGGAGTCATAGTGATATATGGAAATTTAATTTCCTCTATAAATCTATCCTTTGACGATTGGAGAAAATTACCATTAGATGAAGAGAAGGCCCTTCAAGACAAAGAGGCCATGAGATGTAATTGAGTATTTTTTAATAAATTATTCCTATGTGTTTTTATATATGTGTTATATTATTATCGTATGAATATTTGGTATATATGCATGACATGCATTTTGAGTTGCGTATGTGTTGCATGGCTCAGAGGAGGAGAACCAAATGAGCAAATGATGGTCACTTCAAGTTCCAATTGCAAATTAAATGAACCTAAGTTGAAAGTTTTGTTTACAAGGGAATGGTCATAATGCACTTGGAAGTACAAATAAGACTGTGATTTAAGAGTATTTAGAAATTAACATTGCATGGAGACGATCGATTGGGCATGAGAGGGTGTGGATACATGAAAAAAGGAGTGAACCATGCTATGTTGAAATTTGGTATTGACCAAAGGGCGTGAGGAATAACGCTGCCTACAACATGACAAAAGTCGCTATCGTGTTTTCTCCCTTTCGACCCATGAGTTTGTTTAAAACCCTACATTACATTGTTGACTCTTAGGACACTGTAGTTTTTAATTTTTGGTGTGGATTTTCATGCGAGGACCATGCATACAAAGATAATATTCTTGGTGAAAGAAGCACAACATTGAGTATTAAAGGTTGATTGTGCACCCATAACCGATAGGTCCAAAATCAAGCCCAATAAAAATATTGAAAATGATAGACCCCAAAAATCATTTTCATCAAAAGTCACTTTATATGGCACTTGTTCATATGACCTTATTTTAAGTAATCAATTTAATTAAAAAGACAAAAATGACATTACCACTTTAGAGATAAACCTCAATCTTGGATTTGTATATGTTACTAAGGATGTTCTAAAATATTTCCTCGAGGTTAAATTCATACTATTTACTTAATAATTATTGATAATTAAATTAAAAAATTTGAAGCACTATTCCAAAATAAATACGCCTATGAACATAAATATATATATATATATATATATATATATATATATATATATATTTGAAATTAAAAATGTGAAAATACATTATATTATTTAATTACAATTTACTCTAAAATAACTATGTTAAAAAAAACACAATAAACATCTAATTTTATGTATAAAATTATATTAAAAAAACAAATGAAATATATATAACAAATTTAAAATAAAAAACTTGTATGTAAACAAATAAGAAGGTACACAAATTTTTTTACTCATATATAACTCCTAAAATTAAATTTTGTATATCATTATAGAAAAATAATTTAGATTTCTCATATTACAAATCTTCTTGACTTGTTAAGTGAACATAACTATAGTGATTTAGAAAATATTTTATCTCTTCTTTTTTATTATAGAAATAAAATTTTAGTAAGTCTCAATTAATCTCTTACTTTCTTAAGCTCCAATGGACCATAATGGCATTTGTACTACATCATCATCATCATAATCATCAATAATATTATAGAAAAGTTTTAAATAAATATTAATTTTTTATATAGTAAATATAATTTATTTATCTAAATTATTGTATAAATAAGAATGAAATATTCCCATATAAAGAAATATAATATGCTAAGAATTTATAAATAATATGGTGCTAATAGAGAAATAATATAAATTTTAAGGTATTTTATAATATTGAGGTTATTAGCATGGAAGTTATAAATAATCTTACTTAACTTTTAAAAAAGAAAAAAAATAATATAATAATTATAATATAATATAATAATTAGTGATGTTTATATAATAAATATAAATTAATTTTATGTTTGTGATTGGAGACTATCTTTGGTCCCATCCAAAACTTTGGATGGATCACACATATTACATAGTGTTATTCAAGAAATCTCTAACAATAATTTTCTATTGTAAATAATAGTATGATAATTATGCAATAAAATTATAATATATTAAGCATTAAAATCTGAATAAATAAATAACTATTATTATAATTTAATTTAAATATAAATTATTTTATAAAATTTCACATAAATAAAAATAATAATTAGCATAGTAAAAAAATATTTATTAATAACTTATAAATTATGTAGATATAATTTATATGATAATATACATAATTTATATCACCCGAAGCTTGTAAATTAGACACTTTTTCCTAATTATAATTATCTAATAGTAAATTAGTTTTACTATGACTTATTAGTTGTTAATATATTTATGTAAATTTTTATTATTAAAATAGTTATTTATGTTTAAAATGTTGATAGTAAATTACTAAATATTTTTATAATATTATTTTATATAAATTTAATTTATAATTTAATTATAAAATATATTATATAAATTATATATTTATTTTGATATTATTAAAATATATAATTTTAATAACTATATAAGTAACAAAACACTAAATCTACTGATTGTTAGGTGCTATAAATTGATTTGATTTTTCTGAAGATGAAGGGGCGAGGTGTTAGGGCTTGAAGGTCATGGGGCTATGGCTACGTGGCGGCGGCTCATCAAAGGTTTACACCAGGGAAGAATGGTGGATTGATATAGTCTGATTCAGATCTCAGGGGATGGCGGCAGTCGAATAAGGGCCAAGACCTGGCATGTTACAAACACTGGAAGAAAGCAGTCATAGAAGCGACTTCTCCGAGAACCTGGAAAAAGCTCTTCAATGGCAAGGGAGGGGAAAAGTAAAAATTTATCTATGGACATATGACAGAGACAGAGTGTGGTGACCTAGGGGCATTGTGGATGGATTTCAGCGGAGGGACGACAACAAAGGCCACAATTTTCAGCACCGGCTTGGAGGCAGGTTCTCTATGCAGCGGGCCTACAAGGCACCAGGGGATCGCAGAGGGGATTCTCGCTCTGTCGTCTTGGTAAATCAGGTTACTCAAGTTATGCCCACAATAGGTAAAACTATCCCTGATTTTTTATTTTATTGCATGTTTCTATGGTTTTATTGATTACGTTTGTATATATGAAGACTAGGGTTCCCTGCTCTTGACGAGGGCGGCGTGGGGGGTAAAGCCTCACCGGTTACCTCTGCGGCACAGATTAAGGGAATGGGGTGAGGTTAGACCCACCTGTGGGACCTCCTCAATTCTCATCTTCATGCCCCTAGACAAAGCGTATGATCTGTTGGTGGGATTGGCACTAAAAAATACAACACAACCACCGAGTTGGGGACTATACACTAACAACTAGTTTTCATATTTTCATAAAAAAAATATAGATGGGAAGTCAAGAACACTCTGGGTACAAGATGTGAATTTGGTCATAGACCTAAAGCACAAGATCCAAGTGTTAACTGGTTTCCTGTCTACAAAACAAAGCCTGATATATTCATGGAAGCTATTAAAGGAAGAAGCCCAATTAAAAGAATACCATATCTAGAAGAATTCTTCCATTGTCCTGAATTTAAGGCTAAAAGGTGGAACTCTAGTAGGAAAAACATCCACTAGAGCCGAATAGAACATAACAACTAGACCCATGAGTGGAGCCAACACTGCCAAAGCTGGCTCCCCAAATGGTGTCTCGTACAGGAACATTTTGCAGGGGAAAAATGCAGTAGAAACAACTTCCGAACCAACAGAGAATACTCCCAAACCATACATTGTGGAGAAACTGAATTGCGTGCTAGAACTGAATATTAATGCATCAGAGATCGATGAATATTGATCCACATTCAAATCACAGGCAATAATTTGCAGATTTAACTATTTTTGGCCCAAACCAATGCAGCTTTCCCATTGGATTTTCACCAATTGGATTATGGATTGTGATATCCATCTTTTCTCCAAGGGGTACTTTATTTTCAAGTTTTCCTCTGCAGAAGCCAAAGATATCATTCTCAGGGTGGAACCATGGTTGTGGGATTCTACCAAACTCTTTATCACACCTTCCTTCCCTGATTTTAATGCAAATACGATGGAGATAACTAGAATGTCATTTTGGGTACGGCTATATAATCTCCTGCTTCATTTTTGGAATGAACAGATACTATAAGACATTGGAAATACTATAGGGAGATACATAAAAGTAGACATCCAATGCCTGCAGGAGAGACTCTTCACTTTCGCTCGAATATCTGTTGAAGTGGACCTCAGTAAAGGGTCACTTGAAAGTATTGATTTGATCCATTAGCAGAAAAAATGGTAGCAACACCTTGATTATGAAAATAATACATCTAGATGCAAAATATGTAGGAAAACTGGTCATTTACAAAACACATGTCCGGATGGCAGAAGAGGAAAAAAAACAAAAAAAAGACAAGGAAAGCTTCAAAAGGTTGGTGATTCCCCTCAGGTGGACTAGAGAAAGAAATAGAAGAAGCAGATATACCCATTCCGAATGAAAGCAATCAGGCTGCAGCAAATCCTGGGTTCCAGATCATGACACAGAAGATCCAATTGGGTCAAACACGATGCCTCAGCCGGCACAAACCATGGTGGATATTTCAAAAGCTAGGGATCAATCTGATATAAGCTCAGGAGCGAATAAAATATCACATGTGTCTAAAATCTCAGATTCCGAGAAATAAAACTCCATGAGGAACAATGAGTTGGCCTTGGTTCCTTCTTCCATTCATTCACGGACTTGGCAAATCGTTCAAAAGAGAAAAGGAAAGCGTGAAAATCCTAGCCCTATAGGCAATATGTAAATTTTTGGGTAGCCTTGCTACATTGTGTGCTTGAGCACACGTTCCCATTGGATGTATTGAATGCTTAATTGCACCTGAAAAATGTAACTTTTCATTAATTATTAATAGAAAGTTGCTGATTTTTTCTTGGGAGAAAAGAAAAAAGAAAACACTAAATCTAAAACTGAATTCTAAATAAAATATTATAACACTAAATCGAAATTTGAATTGTATATAAGATATTATAGGGAAAATAACGCCTCCTCATATTAGATAAATTGTAAGTAAGCACATTATTATTTTTAAGTAGTTTAAGGGACATGCTTGTTGGCAAAAATTTTATATTCAATTTCAATTTTAATAATTTTTTATTTTTCCTCAATGGTTTTCTCAATTATGATTTTAATTCATTCTATTTACAAGACTTTAGTAAGTTGACCTTGGATTTTTTTTTTCAAATAACGGTGATAGTCATTAAACTAGCAATTTGCCCCAAAAGGTGCAAGGAGAGGCCGACAAGATTGTTGAATTGGAAAATTTGTACTTTGATTTGAAATAATAATTTTTGTATTAGATCTATGTTGTTTATCATATTTGTGTTAAGTTTATAATATATAACTAAAATGATAATTTAAATAATTCGATGATGCACAACACAAGAACCATGATGGCTTGTCCTTCACTTTCGTTTCCGCACTCTGACATCTTAAGCTATGGGCGACTTTGGTCTTCCTGTGGATTGTGACATATTAAACTATGGGTGACTTGGTCCTCTTGTGGATTGTCCTTCACAGTGACTTCCTCACTTTGTCATCCCTCTACAACATCTTTTTATTTTATAATTAATAAATAAATATCTTTTTTATAAAATTTCCATAAACATATTATATTTAACTATTCAAAGTCTAAATAATAGCTTCCTAAACACAATAACCATGATGCTCTGACATCATAACCTATGGGTGACTTGGTCTTTTTTTGGATTGTGACATCTTAAAATATGGGTGACTTGGTCCTCTTGTGCATTGTCCTTCATGGCTCTCCCATTGTGACATCCCTCTACAACATCTTTCTATTTTAATAATGAATAAATAAATACCTTTTTATAAAATGTCCATAATCATATTACATTTAAATATTCAATGTCTAAATAAAAAATTCATAAACAACATTTATTATTATTATTATAATATATAACTTTGAACCTTAATTATTATAATAATAATTTACATTACCAATTTATCGTATTTTACATCTTATTTTATAATTGACCCCTTCAATCAATACATTTGGATCGAAATATATGATTCTACCACCAATAGGATCTTTCTCGCAATCTACTATTTTTCTCCCATCAGCTCTAAATCATATAAGAAGAACAACATGGACAAGACTTTTCCTTTCAATTCTTTAGAAAAAGACATCTTCAACCTGAGAAATGATGGTAATATCCTTTTACTCAGAGACTTTAATGCTAGAACTTCTACTAACCAAACCATTACATTAGGCAACAACTCTAACCTCGACCCCTTGTGGCTTGATGAAGATAGTAACTTAGCTAATAAATTCAAGAGAAAATCTGAATACATTATCGAGAACTTATTTGACACCGAGCTCCTCAAACTTTGTAGTTCCTAGGACTTAATTATTTGTAATGGTATTAACAAGTGGCCCCTCTCCGGTCATATGACATGTTTCCATGCACTGGGTAGCAGTGTCATGGATTATGCTATTTCTAACATCCTCGTCCTCAAACATATTATAAAATTTGAGTTTCTTAATGGATTCGAGCCTGACTCTGACCACCACAGACCTCTGTCTCTATCCCTCAATCTTGCTATGCATACCACCCACATGCAGGAGACCAATGAAAGAAAAAGACGCATTTGTTTCGATAGAAGTAAAACCGACCTCTTCTTCAGGGATTTAGAGAGGGATTTAGGCCCCATGAATTATAATAATAAAATTGATCAAATTTATTACCATTTCACTACTATCCTTTCCAACACGATTAGGAATTTTTCTAATGAGATTTCGTTTAATAAGTCTAATAGAACTTCGAATCCATGATTGAGAAATATTGCAAGATGGCGAGGAAAGCGATCAAAGATTCTCGTAATGAAATCATTAAGTTGCATAATATCAATATATACACAAATATCATCAAGAGGAAGAAAATATCATATATTAATAGAAGGCAGGATTATCTTCTCCACCTTTCTAAATCATGCCCAAAAAATTTTGGCCGAATGTTGTTGTCCATAAAACCAAAGATAAGCATTCTATCCCTTTAGAAAACTGGGACAACTATATTAAGAAGTTGTATGACTCTCCAGACACTATGAGAACCACCTTAATCACTCAAATTAAGGATGATTTATTCTCTCTTGACGACATTGAGTCTGGTATTAATAATATCGCTAATGGGAAAGATAAATATATTGGAGGACACCAGGCTGAGATCCTTAAAATGGGAAGATCTATCCTCATTCCTTATCTCCACAAGCTTCTCAATATGGCTATAACGCATGGCTTCCCTCGAATTTGGATGCAAAGCCTTATTGTACCTGTACTTAAAAATGGGGACAAGAGTGTTCCATCCAACTACAAGAGCATTATGGTTATCCATAACCCAACCAAGCTTTATCGGCTCATTTTGGAGAAGAAGCTTTGCCTTTGGCTTGAAATCCAAGGAAAGAGAGCTAAAGGACAAGCTGGTTTTAGGAGACATCACTCAACTATTGACCATCTAGTGAGTCTTAGAATCATTGCGGAGGAATGTCACAATAGTAAATTTGATCACTTATGTTGCGAAGATTAAGACCAACAATGGGTGGTCTAAAGATATTAAATGCAATATTGGAGTTAAGCAAGGGTGTCCCCTATCCTCTACCCTTTTTGGCATATACATAGGTAAGCTAGAGGAGTGTCTGGAATCAGTGGGGTGCAAGGGCACCGAGCATGCTGGTGTTCTCATTAGTCTTCTCCTCTATGCTGATGATATCATTCTTCTTACAAAAACCCATGATGACCATGATAAGCAACTCCAGATTCCTCTTGACTACTGATCTAAGATGGCTATGAAAGTTAATACCGACAAGACTAAAGCCATGATCATTAAATCCAAAAATATCACCGATGGTAGTTTCATGTATAATAACCAGTGCTTAGAGTAGGTTTCTTCGTATAAGTATTTGGGAATTGACTTCCCTCATCATCTCAAATGGAATTATAACATTGAGAAAAGGATTATTGGGGGTTGGAAAGCTTATTATGAGCTTGAAAAAAATTGTAAGTCGGTCAATATTTACATTTGGAGTAAAAAGAGGTTCCTCTTTAAGACACTTGTCACCCTTGTTGTCTTGTAAAAATGTGAGGCTTGGGGTTGTAGTATATCTAGAGAGTCATGTAGGAATATTGAGATGATTCAAAATAAATTAATAACCTACAAACTTAAGATCAAGGGAAATAATCTGTATCCTATCCTCTTGATTGAATCTAGTTTATCCCCCATTGAAAGTACATCTATATTTAGATATATGATTTATAATAAGAAGCTTGACAACATGCAAAAAAAAAGGCTCCCTAAAATTTCTTCTAAATGTACTCAAAACCCTCACCTTTTCCTCAAGTGTGGGTGGCATAAGGATGCCATGTCCTGCCTCAACCATTGGGGAATTAAGGAGGAGCTCAATATGGGAGGAAAACATAATATAAAAAATACTATTACCTCCATGTTTAAGGACAAGTTGTGGGAGGATCAGGAGCTGGAGGGTAAAAGGAAGCTAATATACTATAAGGAAGTGATCAACCCCACCCTTGATAATCATAATTATCTCTCCGTGTTTTCTAGCAATAAGAAAAAAATGAACATCGCTAAGATAAGAACTAATTCCCATGAGCTTTGGAGTGAGACTGTGCGGTGGACTATTCCCAAGACCCTTGGAACGATAGAATCAGTTAGATTTATGATTATAAGCAGGTGGAATATGAAAATCACTTCCTTTTATACTGCCAGACTCTTGCTCACATTCGCTCTCAAATCCCTACCATCTTCCACCCTTCCAATCTTCTTCACCTATTAAACCAACCCACCTATACTGATCGTGGAGCACTTATTTCCCTTCTCTTTGACCATAGAAACAAGATTTTGAAGAATCAAAATTAGATTCTTTCTCCTCTCTTAAGTTTTGATAGGCCGCATTGCTCTTAATGGATGGTAACCATCATCATCATCATATAATGCGATTTAAAATGTTAAAATTTTTTAAAATCATTATATAATTCAATTTATTATGACTAGTTATAAAAAGTTTCATACTTTAAAATATTATTTGTAAAAATGTTAAAAATTATATTTAATAATGTGACCACTTATTTTTTTAGTTTGTAAAATATTATTTATAAAACTATTAAAAAATATATTTAATAATGTGACCGCTTATTTTTTATTTTTTAATCTAAATACATGGGACTGTACATGATTATTGTTAGCTTGTAATTGCAAATTGTAGTTGCTAATTGACTAGCAGATTCAATTTGTGATTGATATTCAATAATACCTTTCTACCTTAAATTCCACAAAAGGAGAAAATAGCCCAAGTCAACAACTTTGGAGCATCGTTACCAAGTTTTACCAAGTTTGGAAAAATTGGGTAATACAAAATAATTCCATTGGAATATTAATACACAATTTTTCTATATGGTAATATAGGGAAACCAAATGTTCTTGGTTTAAAAAAATTGAAAGAGGAATAAATTCTTGATTAAAACTCATTTGGCTTTTTCGGGAAACATTCTTTTGAAAGATAGAAATAACATGTGTTGTTTACTATGAAATCCTAAACACTATAGGTTGAGATTACTAGGTCTTTGTTCACTAAAATCATGAGGGTGGTGTTTATTATAGGAATTTATTTTTAATGGACCCAATTAAAAAATTAGTTTGTGAATATTATTGTTGAATAAATTTATATTATATGGTTAAATGGCCTAAAAGTTTGTTTCACTACTTGAGAGATAAATTTGTGGATATATGGACTTGTAGGGGAGTGGAGGAGAGGGCAAGATGAGGAGAGAGAGAGAGAGAGAGAGAGAGAGAGGGGAGGGGAGGGTGAAGAGGAGGAGGGAGGGAGGGGAGGGAGTGTAAGGGAGGGAGGCAAATGGTGAGAGGTAGAGAGAGATGGATGGGAAGGGAGTGTAAGCGAGGGAGGAAAATGTTGAGAGGTCAAGAGAGAGGGAGGGGAAGGGAGTGTGAGGTAGATAGAGAGAGGGAAGGTGCCCCCCCCTTCTCATCCCTATCTCTCTCTCTCTCACCCTATCCCCCTCCCTCTATCTCTCCCTCTCTAACCATCCATCTCCTCGCCTCTCCCTCTATTTTTCGCTCCCTCGACCTCCCTTCCTCCCTCTCTCTCCATCTCTCTCTATCTCTCTCTCTTCCTCCCTTCCTCCCTCTCTCTCCCTCTCTCTCTCTCTTCCTCCCTTCCTCCCTCTCTCCCTTTCTCTCTCCCTCCTCCTCCTCCCTCCCTCCCACCTCCCCTTCTTGTTCCCATTCCTCTCTTGCTATCCTCCTTCCCTTTCCTTCCCTCTCTTCTTCCCCTGTTCTCCCTCTCTATCTCCCTCTCTATTTGCCTCTCCCTCTCCCTTTCCCTCACCCTCTCACCATTCATTGGCATAGTATGCCCCATCTCTCCCTCTTTCTCTCTCTCTCCATCGCCCTCTCTCTCTCTGCCCTCTCTCCTCCTCCTCCTCCTCCTCTTCCTCTCTTGCTTTCTCTCGCTCTCTTCTCCCACCATCCTCTCCCTCACACCCTCCACTCCCCTAACCCCCTCCCCTCTCTCTCTCCTCCTTCCCTCTCTACCTCCCCACTTCTCCCTCTCTATCTTCCTCTCCATTTGCCTCTCCCTCTCCCTATCCCTTTCCCTTACCCTCTCCCCATTCATTGGCATTATGTGCCCCCTCTCTCCCTCTTTCTCTCTTTTTCCATCTCCCTCTCTCTCCCTCCCCTCTCTCTCCTCCTACTCCTCCTCTTCCTTTGTTGCTTTCTCTCGCTCTCTTCTCCTCCCTCCCTCCACTCCCTCACCCCCTCCACTCCCCTACCCCCACCCCTCTCTCTCTCCTCATTCCCTCTCCCTCTGCCCTTATCCCTCTCTATCTCCATCTCCATTTGGCTCTCCCTCTCCCTTTCCCTCTCCCTGTCACCTTCCATCGAACTAAAATTCCCCCTCTCTCCCTATTTCTCTCCCTATCCTTCTCTCTCTCCACCCACCTCCCCTCCCCTCTCTCTCCTCCTCCATGTCTTCCTCCTCCTCTCTCCCTCTCTTTCGCTTTCTTCTCATCCCTCCTTCCCATCCCCTCCCTTGTATCCCTTAGTCTCTCTCTCTCTCCGCCTCTGTGTCGTCCTCCCTTCCCCCCTCCCACTCTCTCCCCCTCTGTGTCCTCCTACCTTCCCCCCTCCCATTCCCTCTCTCCCTCCCCATTTATCCCTCTCTCTCTGTCCTCCTCCCTTCCTCCCTCCACATCCCTCTCTCCCTACCTTCCTCCCCCCTTCTACCTTTCTCTCTCATCCTCCTTCCCTCCTCTCCCATCCATCTCTCCCCTTATCTCTCTTGCTCCAACTTTCTCTCTCTCTCCCTCCGCTCCCCTACCCTCCTCGTTCCCCTTCCCTCTCTCCCTACCCTATTCTCGCTCCCCGTCTCTCTCTCTCTCTCCATACCCCCTTCTCCCTCTCTCTCTCCTCCTCCCTTCCTCCCTCCTCTATCCTTCCCTATCTCCCTCCCCACTTATCCCTCTCTATCATCCTACCCTCCCTCCCTCCCTCTGTCGTCCTCCTCCCTTCTCCTCTCCTCCCCTCCCTTCTCTTCCTCCCCTCCCTCACTCCCTCCATCCCCCTCCTCCCTGATCCTCCCTTCCCTCCCTACCTCCCCCTATTCATCCTCCTCTCCTCCTCTCCCCTCCCGTCCTCCTCCTCCTCCCTCTCCTACCCTCCCCTCACTCCCTCCCATTTCTCCTCCTCTTCCTCTCCATCCCACCCCTCTCCTCATCCTCATCTGTGTCCTTGTCCTTGTCCTCATCCGTGTCCTTTTCCTCCTCCTCCTCCCCTACCCTCCTCTCCTCAATTCTCTTCCTCCTGCCACCATCCTCTGCTCCCTCCTATCCTCAATTCTCTTCCTCTCCCTCGCTCCTCCTCCCCTACCCTCCTTCACTCACTCCTCCTCCTCCCTCTCCTACCCTCCCCTCACTCCCTCCCATTTCTCCTCCTCTTCCTCTCCATCCCACCCCTCTCCTCATCCTCATCTGTGTCCTTGTCCTTGTCCTCATCCGTGTCCTTTTCCTCCTCCTCCTCCCCTACCCTCCTCTCCTCAATTCTCTTCCTCCTGCCACCATCCTCTGCTCCCTCCTATCCTCAATTCTCTTCCTCTCCCTCGCTCCTCCTCCCCTACCCTCCTTCACTCACTCCCCTCCTCCTCCTCTCACTCTCTCCCCTATCCTTGTCCTCTCCCTCGCTCCTCCCTCACCTCCCCTGCTCCTCTGCCGTCGCTCCCTCCCTCATACTCCTCCTCCTCCACCTCCTCCTACCTCACTCCCTCCCTCCTCCTCCTCCACTTCCCCCCTCCCTCCCTCCTCCTCCTCCTCCTCCCTCCCTCCCTCCTCCTCCTCCTCTTCCTCCACTTCCCCCCCCTCTCCTTTTTTTCTCCCCCTGCTCCCCTCTCCTCCTACCCTCCAACCCTCACTCCCTCCCTCCTACTCCTCCTTCTCCTCCTCCTCCCTCCCTCCTTCTCCTCATCCTCCTCCTCCCTCCCTCCATTCCTCCATCCCTCCATCCTCCTCCCCCTCCTCCTCCCCTCTCCCTCCCACCCTCCTTATCCTCCTCCTCCACCTCCTATCGCTCCCCTCTCCACCTCCTCCTCCTGCGCTCCCTCCCCACCTCCCTCCATCCCGCTCTCCTCCTACCCTGCCTCCCTCCCTCCCACCACTCCTACTCCTCCTCTTCCTCCTCCTCCTCCCCTCTCCTCCCTCCCTCACTCCTCCTCTTCCCTCTCCTCCCTCCTTCACCTCCCTCCCTACTCCTCTTCCTCCTCCTCCTCCTCCTCCCCTCCCCTTCCTCACTCATCCTCCTCCTCCTGCCCTCCCTCCCTTACTCCTCCTACCCTCCCCTTCGCTCCCCCTCCTCCTTCTCATCCCCTCCCTTGCTCTCATCCTACTCTCCCCCCCTCCCCTCTCCTCCTCCTCTCCCTCTCCTTCCCTCCCCTCTCCTCCTCCTCCTCCTCCTCCTCCTCCTCTCCTCCCCCTCCTCCCCTCTCCCTCCCCCTCCTACTCATCCCCTCCTCTCCTCCTCTCGCATCCCCCCGCCCTCCTCCTCTTCCCCTGCGCTCCTCTCCTCCCTCCTCATCTTCCTCCATCTCCTACAATCCCCTCCCTCCCTCTGCCCCCCTACTCATCCTCCTCTTGCTCCTCCTCACCCTCCCTCTCTTCCTCTGTCACTCCATCCCCTCTCCTCGTCCTCCTCGTCCTCCCCTCCCTCCACACCTCGTCCTCGTCCTTCCATCTCCTCCTCCCCTTCTTCCTGCTCCTTCTCCTCCTCCCCTCACATCCTCCTCCTCCTACCTCCCCCTCACCTTCCCTCATCCCCTCCTCCTCCCTCCCTCCCCTATCCTCCTCATACTCTCATCTCCTCTCCTCCCCCTTCCCCCCTTCCCCTACCCTCAGCTCTCTCCCCCCCCACAACTCCTCCTCCTCCTCCTCTCCCTACATCCCTTCCTCCTCCCATCCCTAACTAGCTCCACTCCTCCTTCTCTTCGCTGCCCTCCCCTCCCCTCCTCCTCATCATTTCTCCCTCCCTCCCTCCTACTCCTACTCCTCCTCCTCCACCTCCTCCTCCTCCATCCCTCCCCTCTCCTCCTCCTACTCTCATCTCCTCTCCTCCACCTGCCCCTCTTCCCCTACGCTCCTCTCCTCCCGCTCCTACCCTCAGCTCCCTCCGCCACCCCTCCACGCCCTCTCACACTCCTCCTCCTCCTCATCGTTTATCCCTCCCTCCCTCCTACTCCTCCAGCTCCTCCTCCTTTGTCCCTCCCTCCTTCTCCTCCTCCCCTCCCTCCCTCTATCCACTCCTCCTCCTCGATCCTCTCCTCCCCTCCCCTGTGTCCTCCTCCTCCTCTTCTCTCCCTGCCTCCCTCCCTCCTCTCTCTCTCTCTCTCCTCCTCGTCCTCCCCCCCACTCCCTCCCTCTTCCTGCCTCTTCCCCCTCTCTCTTTCTCTCTCTATTTATATATAATATCATCCCTCCCTCTCCCTCCCCCCCCCCTCTTCCTCCCTCTCCCTCCCTATCTCTATTTATATATAATATCATCACCAATCTAACTATTTATTTATTTTAATAAAATATAATAAATAATTTCAAAATAGATTTACATAGAATAACTACTATTTTTTAACATAGTTAAAAAATATCATATAAAATTAAGTTTTGAAATTAACACAATCCTATTTTTGGCTAAAATAAAAATAATAATAGTTACAAATAACTGAAGTTTTCAAATAGTAAACTGTAGGTGAGTACATAGTAATTTTTTATTTTTTCTTTTAATTTTAAAGACACGCTAGATAAATAAGATCAAATTAGCAAATAACAAGTAACTAAGAACGAACAAAATTTTTAGTTCTCTTCATCGTCATAAAGGAGACGTAAACTTTGCTCACGATCTATTCTCAGTAATTCAAAAAACCATAAACATGTTAGGTTCTAGATGAATATGCATGGTATGCTCTGTTCCTGAGGAATTGAAAAAAGCCAAAGACATGCAATTAGTTCCATGATTCAATCTAATTCATGAGTGATAATGTAACATCCACCATTAACTTCACAGGGAAATGTAAGGAGTTAAAAAAATTTATACAAGTTACTCATCATTACATAGAATGTTTAACAATTCATAGTGTAATTTATAAATAAGAATAGTAAACTCTTTAACCCTTAACAACCTATTACAAAGATATTAACTTAATATACTATATGATGTAACCATCCACCATCTCATTACTCATATAGTCATCACATAATTGCCATTATGAACATCATAACAAGAAAGGATTCAACCTCATCATCTGGACACAATAATCAATCACATCATTGAACACTAGTATACCCTGGAAACCCCGTAGGGTGAAAACTAGCTAACGTTTAATTTTATTATTAAACGCTCGTGAGGGTGTTCAGCCTATCACTCAATCGATGATAAGGGAGACCATCCCTTAACCATCATTTATATAATCTTACAAGAAAATATACAAATATCTAGCTTTAAGCCATTCAATCAATATGATACCATTTACCCTCTGGTCTTCATATCTTAAGATATTCACATCTTGGTGGCATGGATGTACCTACAATGGACCATCGCACATTGGACCTTCCTGCAACTCACACTCATCTGCACGAACATTAGTCATTAGTCATTTACCTGCCACCAGGACAAGCATAATTTTTCCTTTGTACATGACAAGCATAATATTCCTTTGTACATGTCGCCATCATTCCCTGCTACGATGCCTTCAACATAAAATGATGTCAATATTCATAAAGTATAAATCAATCACTAAAGTAGTTTCTCCATCTACTCATGTGTAATCATGACAAGCAAGTAAAGTACCTTGTCATTCTCTCTTTAATAACACATACCTCATATGTACTGGTTATAGTTCATCACAATAACTAATGCTTATGTCGCATAAGCACACATTCCTGCAAGACAATGGCTACATTTCCCAAACTTTCTTTAAAATAAACTAATACATCAGCTAAGATATTTATGCATGTGATTTACATACTTTTAATAAAAATAGCTAACCCTTAAGCTATTACCTTTAGTGCATGGTATGTAAGTTAACATAACAATTGTTTCTTCCGTGCATGCGATTGCATACTGATTCCAAAAGACTCTCCCTAAAGGAGCGCTTATACAACGAAGCACATAACCTCCTTCATGAGTCTTCCCAAAGAAAATCTCAATGCTAGTGAGCATGTAATCATATGTAAAAATACGCAACTAAGAATATAAATACATGTCTCATTTCAAGATTATACTAACAATATTATTCATTGTAACTTTAATACTACAAGCTATCTTTCTACATACAAAAAGGTATATTATTTTTTCAATAAAATCTAATGCATATGTCGCATGTATATGCAAGATCTTCCTCCATAAAGAATTTAACATCATAATCATGATAATATAAAATAATCACTTAGTTTATTCATCTAAGGGAATTAGCTCCTTTAACCATGAATTTATTTACATAACTTAACTTTACCAATAATCGTGGGTAAACAATCCATAGATTTATTTTTTAATCGACTAATATTTGCAAACCATTCCAAACAATCCATAGATTTATCAATTGACTAATATTTGCAAACACCATGGTAATCTACCCATGGTTTTAAGAAATAATTAATCTTTGTCAACATCGTGGAAAAACTACCCATGGTTTTTATGAAACTATCCATGGATTTATTGGAGAACTAATCTTTACCAATGTAATATCATTAGTTGATAAATCTTGTTTGTATCTCACATATTTTCCTAAATAGTAAGATAGCTCAACATTTCTTTATACATGTAAAGAACATGCTTCTATAACATAATGGCTATTCTTTGTGCATGCAAGAGAGATAACTCTTCCTTTACTGTAGGAAACACATATTCCCTTCTTATATTTCTATCATCATGAAATACTATTTTCATGTAAAAAGATTAACATAATAGTAATCTTTAAGACAACCTGGATTCTTTTTACAAAATTTTTTTAGAATACTACCACTCTTAACTATTATTTCCATGTAAAAATATACATGATTATTTCTCAAAAAGGGGTTAATATAACTTAGTTACTTTATGTAGTTCCTCATGCACAAAACGTAGGGAACCATAACAAAGTTACTTAATCTTTTATACACCTAAGATGCAATCTTTTCAATAGGTAACCCTTTTCAAAAAAGTTCCATAATTAATCCTTATATTGTGCATAAGGAATAAGAATACCTTTTTAAAATAATAACAAAGTTAATCTTTTGTACATTAACCCATGCAATTAAATCACAATACCCCATTATATAACATAATAATAACTTCTCTTTTACCCACCAGATAAAGATAAAGATATTCTTTTAACACAATGGACTTATCTTTCACTTCATAAGATAAGATATTATTCCCAAAGGAAATTATATAACTTTTGTTAAATGTAACTATTTCTACTTATAATAAATCATACGAAATATTTCATATTTCATTTTCTCTCCAGAAAATGGATTTTTCTCTAAATTTTCTAAACAAATTTTGAATTTTTTTGGTGATTTAACAAGTTGTTTGAATAATCTTATATGGAGTCCAACTAGATTTACTTTAAAGTACTAGAGTCAACATGCCACCATAACACACAACTAGATTTACTTTAAAGTACTAGAGTCAACATGCCACCACAACACAAAGTCATATAGCATTGAGGCCCTCCATATCTATATCTAATAATATTTATTGAAATCAAAAGGATTTAACGATTGTTTGGAATAATCTTATATGGAGTCCAACTAGATTTACTTTAAAGTACTAGAGTCAACATGCCACTACAACACAAAGTCATCTAGCATTGAGGTCCTCCATATCTATATCTAATATGAGACCAGGAAAATTAGCCATTAGGATACGACATAAAAAAAATGTTTATAGCAACCATTACACAGATTTTCAATTTGCTTTCGACAAATGCCTTGATGTGCTATTTTGAGTGTATTTCGCCTTAAAAAATCCTGGTAAGTTTTATTATGAATGGGGAATTAAAAAAATTACGATAATTCATTTCCAACTGCAACATACTAACCACTATTGAAAATAGAAGCGTTTTGACATGTTTACATACCCGGCGCCTAAAAGAAAAACGCGGTGGAGGAATTCGGTTGCGGTGTTCTTTGCGAGACCTGACGCAAACAACATGAGAGTGAATGGCACAGGAAACACAGTACTGCATCTTTGAGTAAAGCTTTGGAAGAACATATCCATCATAAACAGAAGCCTCCTGAACATCACGCACAGCAGCTTGCTCGACTATGTTACGAACAAGAAACCTTTTTCCCCATAGAAAATCGAAGAACGCTTCTTAAGCCATCCAGCAAATACTACAACTATTATCAAGAATTTGGTTCACCTAAAACTGATTCTTGATTTTCTTGATTTGAACAGTTAAAGTGAAAACATATTTACCATTTTAATTCACGTGGGGGGTCTGTTACATACTCCCCCCCTTAAGAGAACACCGTCCTCGGTGTTCTTCTCTCACTGAAACTTAAACTTATACTCATGATATAATGATATAAACAACCCAAAGGGGGTCATTACCCTTCACAAAGAAACAATTTCGTTTCCTTAAATGTCATTATTTAAAACAATAATGTTTTATCCATAGTCATAAGCAAGGAATATTTTATCAAACTTACCAATTACTATTGAAAGAAATGATGGCTTTTATGCAAGCTCTCATAGAATGGCTGAACACTCATCAACACTTCCTGGAAAGAGCCTGTGATGTATAACTAACAATTCAATCACATTAGTCACATAGTTTCAAAAATGAAAATACTTGAAACTATCAAACATTCTTGCAATATCACAGATGTTTTAATAAAGTACTTCCATAAGTACTGAGAGAGAACCAATCCTCTCATCAATGCATCATGTGCACACTATCTTAGCTCCTGCTAAGACATTCAAACAACTTAGTAATAATATAAATGAAATTATACATTCAGTACTTCATTTTCCAAGCACTAACTCTTTATACTTATCTGGAAATTTAGTCTTTCAAGCTGTGGTCCTCCCAACCATCAAGTGAGGCTATTACGTCCTCCACTTTCCCCCTAGTTCCAGAATCTGGACAGTGTCATGGGTCAACAGTGGATTCTTCTACTGTGACATCGGGATGGCCAATCCAGTCACACTCAAAAAATCCTGGAAGAGAAATTCGGGACAGTCCGGTCCAATTCTCCAATTCCAGTCATACTTAGATGTTTTTGGCTTTACAAGGGTTGCTGGAAGCTATTTTCAACTGGTCCTCACCAGCTCGAGAAAATACTGCCCCTTTACCAATTTCACAGAACGCCTACTCCTCCCCGGGGATCCAGCTTATCCTCAGAGGAGTAGGTAACTGTCTTTCCAACTGTCCCCAACCACTTCCTATTCTTGGAAACATTTTTACCATCAACTTAGAAAGATTTCCTTTCATTAATTAATTTCAACAAGTTTGTCCTTAGCTAGTTAATACTAGTTAGCTTTACTGAAGCTGTCACAACTTCCCCCCTGGAAGTAATATACATGTGTTGTACATTAAAACATGATACTTTAACGTTTACTATTGCAATCCACTTTGCCATGTTTGCGATTTTTTTTATTTTCACAGATTTTTTGTTTCCATTAAGCTACTCATGCTTACAATAAGAAACAATGTTAATTGCAAATATGTATTTCTCAAGCACATATTATCTTATGCAAACATTTCCAATTCTTATAATGTTTTGTTCCAACAGACTGACATACGAAGTAATTATCATAATCATTTTTTCACAACTTTCAAATAGCTTTATTCAAAATTGATTCATGCATATAACTTTCATTAGTTATTCATTCATAACTAGTCAATAGTTTTAATGCATCCATGACAACTCATGCAAACACTAGTTAGTCAACTAGTCATTTAGTTAAGTTTCATAACTTGACCCATTAAGAGACTTCATTCAATTTTAATTTTTAACACTCTATCATCTTAGAGTAGGACTTCCTTCATCTTTTGCATTCATGCATTAATTTCTTACACCATCACTATACACATTCATATTTTTAAAGTAAGTGCATGGTAACATAGAAATTTTATTGCATGAAAAAACAACTACTTCTTTTCAATCTCAAATGAAAAGTAACTATTTTCCTTTCATTCCTTTTTTTATACTTTCTTTCCTAAATAAATAAGGCATAATACACATATTAACCTCATATGCATATTCTTATCCGGAAAAAGTATATTATAATAGCATGTATTGTTTAAGAACTCTCTTAAATGGAAGCTAATCTCATGCAATGCCATGTATATAGCAATTCATTTTTAAAGAATCAACATGCATATGCATAGACTTCTTAAAATAAAATAAAGTACTTATCTTTATTTCATTTGAAGAACTTCTCTTCCTACTGCAATACTCATCCTCATCCTTATCAGGAATTTACATTGCTCCTCTACAACAATGTTCTCTTTTAGCAGCATTGATAAGATTTTATAGCATGATTAGATAAAACCTTAATCAATAAATAATTAATCTTTGAATGATCCTTTAACACCTATTCATGTGCATATATGAGATGTGAATGAAATGTCACAACATGATTTCTTCTAACATCTCTGCATTAGTGTGAGTAACTAATTATCAATTCATGTCAAATAACTCCCACATTATTATGACAATTTTCACACACGCAAACATTCGTACCAAACGAATCACTATATCTGTTTAGGAAATTACTTTTAATGGAAAATGACACAATGTGAATTCTCTTTACTTAAAACTTTTACAAAATACCCACCACTTCAGATTTTGCCTTTGGAGCATGCAAATATAATGAAGCTAACACATTGAATGTCGTTCCTATGCATACAGTGCATAAAGATTAATTTCCCAACAAAGTACTTAACATAATCGAGTAGGCAAACTCATGATTCCTCTTCGAGGACACATAACATATTAGGCATGCAAAACATGGTTTTCTTTTCCATAAAACTAATGAAATAAAACATAAGAATACATACCTTATTCTCGAAATATTATACCCACATTAGCCATGTATGTATTTCAAGGAAACCAAAACATTACTTTAGTTTTTTTGTATGTAATTCATTCTTCTTTGCCAAAGAATATTTTCTAAAGTATGATAACAAACATGTTATCATTTCCACATATAGACTTATGTTCTTTTCGATGAAATCTAATACAACTACTACATGCAAAGAACCTTGTTCCTCTATGATTCTACATGCAAGTTGATCATGCTTTGCTTCTAGGAATTTACCATAGATAGCTTCTTTTATGCATAACAAACTATGCAACAGTAACAAGGTTAACTTAACCTTTAATAATCCATCTAGAAATGTAATATATTCAAGAGGTTATTCTCTTTAGCCTATATTTATTTCCAAGAAAAAAACTTGGATTCCTTTTCATTTAACACACCAGTATGAAATCCCTTTTAAAAGAAAACAGGCTTCTTATCTTTTCTTAAACAAGGTATATATAAAGGCAAGCAAGTTTACTTATTTATGTTTCACTACTGCTCACACCTTTCAAGATACATACTAGTAATCTTTGCAAGAACTCACATGGATTCTTGGTCTTTTACCATGGTATATCTTTCTAAAAGATTATCATATTAGCAATGCTTTATCACTTTCCAAAAGAACTAGCACAATATTGCATATTAAGTAAAACCACATTTTACTTTATATTTGTCTCTTTTAGTTGCGAGATTCACATGCAAGAATTATTTCAAAATATACTTATTTACTTCCCAGAAAAATCAAATGTATATTAGTTAAATTTTCAAGAGAAACACGCATATGTTTCATTTTTCAAGAAGCCAAAATCCCATCTCCTTTCATGGAACTTCAACACAACGATAGAAGTTTTACATAAATGAATAATACATACCCATTTGAAAGAAACTCTAACTCAAAAGTTATCTACTTTGTAAGTCGTGTATTTTCCTTAAATGCAATAACTATTGTTTCAAGAAAAAATAATAATAATACTTATCTCTTGAAACTCTTTGTTCAACCTGGATTAGAGATGCGATGCCTTCCTTCACATACACGCTTTTCATCTTGGATCTCTCAATTTCTTTCCACTAAATCCCAAAGGCTCCAGTTTTTGAACCTTTAGCTCTGATACCACTTGTAACATCCACCATTAACTTCACAGGGAAATGTAAGGAGTTAAAAAAAATTATACAAGTTACTCATCATTACATAGAATGTTTAACAATTCATAGTGTAATTTATAAATAAGAATAGTAAACTATTTAACCCTTAACAACCTCCATTACAGTATATTAACTTAATACTATATGATGTAACCATCCATTCATCTCATTACTCATATATTCATCACATAATTGCCATTATGAACATCATAACAAGAAAGAAATCAACCCCATCATCTGGACACAATAATCAATCACATCATTGGACACCAATATACCCTGGAAACCCCATAGGGTGAAAACCAGCAAACGTTTAATTTTATTATTAAACGCTCGTGAGGGTGTTCAGCCCATCACTCAATGGCTTATAAGGGAGACCATCCCTTATCCATCGTTTATAAATCTTACAAGAAAATATACAAATATCTAGCTTTAAGCCTTTCAATCAATATGATACCATTTACCCTTTGGTCTTCATATCTTCACGTCTTGGTGGCATGGATGTACCTACAATGGACCATCGCACATTGAACCTTCCTGCAACTTGCACTCATCTGCATGAACATTAGTCATTTACCTGCCACCAGGACAAGCATAATTTTTCCTTTGTACATGACAAGCATAATATTCCTTTTAAAAAGTCGCCATCATTCCCTACTATGATGCCTTCAACATAAAATGATGTCAAGATTCATAAAGTATAAATCAATCACTATAGTAGTTTCTCCATCTACTCATGTGTAATTCATGACAAGAAAGTAAAGTACCTTGTCATTCTCTTTTTAATAACACATACCTCATATGTACTGATTATAGGTCATCAAAATAACTAATGCTTATGTCGCACAAGCACACATTCCTGCAAGACATTGGCTACATCTCCCAAACTTTCTTTAAAAATAAACTGATACATCAGCTAAGATATCTATGCATGTGATTTACATACTTTTAATAAAAATAGCTAACCCTTAAGCTATTACCTTTAATGCATGGTATGAAATTTAACATAAAAATTGTTTCTTCCATGCATGCGAGTGCATACTGATTCCAAAAGACTCTCCCTAAAGGAGCGCTTACACAACGAAGCACATAACCTCCTTCATGAGTCTTCCCAAAGAAAATCTCAATGCTAGTGAGCATGTAATCTTAAGTATTCCAAAAGAGTCTCCCTAAAGGAGCGCTTACACAACGAAGCACATGACCTCCTTCATGAGTCTTCCCAAAGAAAATCTCAATTCTAGTGAGCATGTAATCTTAAGTAAAAAATACACAACTAAGAATATAACTACATGTCTCATTTCAATATTATACTAACAATCTTTTTCATTGTAGCTTTAATACTACAAGCTATCTTTCTACATACAAAAATGTATATTATTTTTCAATAAAAGATAATGCATATGTCACATGTATATGCAAGATCTTCCTCCATAAGGAATTTAACATCATAATCATGATAATATAAAATAATCACTTAGTTTATTCATCTAAGGAATTAGCTCCTTTAACCATGAATTTATTTAAATAACTTAACTTTACCAACACTGTGGTAAACAATCCATAGATTTATCAATTGACTAATATTTGCAAAACACCATGGAAAAACTACCCATGGTTTTTATGAAACTATCCATGGATTTATTGAATAACTAATCTTTACCAATGTAATATCATTAGTTGATAAATCTTGTTTTTATCTCACATATTTTCCTAAATAGTAAGATAGCTCAACATTTCTTTATACATGTAAAGAACATGCTTCTATAACATAATGGCTATTCTTTGTGCATGCAAGAGAGATAACTCTTCCTTTACTATAGGAAACACATATTCCCTTCTTAGATTTCTATCATCATGAAATACTATTTTCATGTAAAAAGATTAACATAATAGTAATCTTTAAGACAACCTGGATTCTTTTTACAAAAAATTCTTAGAATACTACCACTCCTAACTATTATATCCATGTAAAAATATACATGATTATTTCTCAAAAAGGGGTTAATATAACTTAGTTACTTTATGTAGTTCCTCATGCACAAAACGTAGGGAACCATAACAAAGTTACTTAATCTTTTATACACCTAAGATGCAATCTTTTCAATAGGTAACCCTTTTCAAAAAGGTACCATAATTAATCCTTATATTGTGCATAAGGAATAAGAATACCTTTTTAAAATAATAACAAAGTTAATCTTTTGTACATTAACCCATGCAATTAAATCACAATACCCATTATATAACACAATAATAACTTCTCTTTTACCCACCAGATAAAGATAAAGATATTCTTTTAACACAATGGACTTATCTTTCACTTCATAAGATAAGATATTATTCCCAAAGGAAATTCTATAAATTTTGTTAAATGTAACTATTTCTGCTTATAATAAATCATACGAAATATTTCATATTTCATTTTCTCTCCATAAAATGGATTTTTCTCTAAATATTCTAAACATATTTTGTATTTTGTTGGTGATTTAACAAGTTGTTGAATAATCTTATATGGAGTCCAACTAGATTTACTTTAAAGTACTAGAGTCAACATGCCACCACAACACAAAGTCATCTAGCATTGAGGCCCTCCATATCTATATCTAATAATATTTATTGAAATCAAAAGGATTTAACGATTTGTTGGAATAATCTTATATGGAGTCCAACTAGATTTACTTTAAAGTACTAGAGTCAACATGCCACTACAACACAAAGTCATCTAGCATTGAGGTCCTCCATTTATATATCTAATATGAGACCAAGCAAATTAGCCATTAGGATACGGCATAAAAAAAATGTTTATAGCAATCATTACACAGATTTTCAATTTGCTTTCGACAAATGCCTTGATGTGCTATTTTCAGTGTATTTCGCCTTAAAAAATCCTGGGAAGTTTTATTATGAATGGAGAATTAAAAAAATTATGATAATTCATTTCCAACTGTAACATACTAACCACTACTGAAAATCGAAGTGTTTTGACATGTTTACATACCCGGCGCCTAAAAGCAAAACGCGGTGGAGGAATGTGGTTGCGGCGTTCTTTGCGGGACCTGACGCAAACAACATGAGAGTGAATGGCACAGGAAACACAGTACTGCATATTTGATTAAAGCTTTGGAAGAACATATCCGTCATAAACATAAGCCTCCTAAACATCATGCACAGCAGCTTGCTCGACTATGTTACGAACAAGAAACCCTTTTCCCCATATAAAATCGATGAACGCCATCCAGCAAATACTACAACTGTTATCAAGAATTCGGTTCACCTAAAACTGATTCTTGATTTTCTTGATTTGAACAGTTAAAGTGAAAACATATTTACCATTTTAATTCACGTGGGGGGTCTGTTACAGATAAAATAATTATAATTTTCTAACACAATGAAAAACAACCAAACAGTTGCAATTAGTTCTTGAATTCAATCAATGTGTATGTGATTAGTATTGTGGATATTCCATCTAATTCACTAGTGATAAAATAATTATAATTTCTTAACACTTAGAAAAATAAGTTTTACGATAATTTCCTACTTTTTGATGCCTAATAACTGAATTTTTAAAATAGTAAACTAGAGCTGAGCTCCCAATAATTTCCAGGATATGCTAGATAATTAAGATTAAAATAGCAATTAAGCATTCGTTCAATTTCTCGTCTGAATGTTTACTCACACTCTGTTCTAGAGTAATATGTCTTGCATGGCATGCTCTGTTCTAGAGTAATATGTGTGGCATGGCATGTTCGATTTCTCTCAATATGTTTTCCTACCGAATGATATTTATGTTTTCCTACCTAATGATATTTATCAGTCCATATTCATACATATTTATCACTCTTTATCTACGAGACTGTAACTCTCCATAAATGTGTTTAGAATCTATGATTTCATTGCCGTAAATGGATCTTATACCAGAAAAACTCCGAAGACAAAATGCTGTGAAAATGGAAAATAAACCCTAAATAGATCTTAAACTAGAAAAACTACGAAGATAACATCGTGAAAAAATGGAAAATTCAGTAAGTGACCCTTTTCTATATAAAATCACATGTGAGACAGTATGTAGCCACACAAGTCTCTCCATTTCAGCTCCCTCTATTTAGTCATTAGGATTGACATAGAAGGGAATTAAATTTCATAAATTATTGGTGTATTCTTGTTAATATTGCATTATTATATCTTACACTTGCATTGTCTAAATCTTACCTACGCTTCAAGATACCCTGATGTCTCTTTTCTAGGTTATTGAGTTTCACAGGTTTTATACTCTCTACTTTCCTGCATAACTAGCTAGCGATTCCAACCTCGATTGTAAAGATATCCCACAAAGCATTTTGAACTCTGACATGTCAGATCGTGATAATGACGGAGGTTCATATATTGAAGAATAAAGAAACCCCATGGATGTTGATGGTGATGGTGGTGGGAGTTTTATGATTCCACAGACCCTAATGCAAATCCTTATGGGTGGATGATTACTGAAATATAATGGCATTATGGGTGGAAGATTACAGAAAATAACATGTGTGATGCATAGTAGTGCCAACTGGACTGCACCAGCTTGTAAGAAAAACAATCCTGAGAAATAAAAAAACCGGGTCGATGGACTCTAGACTCTAGAGTAATTGCGCCGAGAGGCGCATCTACAGCCCAGTATGACCCCGATGTCAGGTTTGTCACGTCCTTAATGTCGGCTCAAATTTTAAATTAAAATAATAAAAATAAAAAATAAATGTCGGCTTAACAAATAAGTTTTAATAATTATATAAATAAACCAAAAGAAATTAAAACAAGTCAGCTCTGATCGAACATAGTCGTATTTGGTTCTGTGGCGGGATTCGTACTGGAACCTCCGGAGCTCGATCGAAGTCGTATTTGGTTCTGTGGCGCGGTTTTGTGGAGCGGTTCGGTTCTGTGGGGCGTTTCTGTGGAGCGGTTCTGAGTCGTATAGAGGTGAGTCGAACAATTCAATGCAAGAAATTAAATACTATGATTTTCGTTGCGGTTGTCATTTTCGTTAGGATTTATCTGACCAACATCTCCCGGCTTCTAGTGACACCATCCCATAGCAACAATTAGTTGGAACTTCATTTGAATTCTCCTCATGCACACGTTTTCCACACTCATCACCGAAAGTCCCAAGTTCCAACTTTGTGATTACAATTGAAAACCATATCCCCTGGACACCGACTTCGTATTTAAGATTGCCAGATGACAACGCTGGATTCTCTGCAATTTCCCCACCATTTCTTGCGGCGTACAATTCATGGCTGGGTCTCTTTGCACGGCGGTTATTGAAGCTATATAAATGTAACATGC